>PVLD010008963.1:0-80306 GCA_004027595.1 Dinomys branickii
AAAAGAAAGAAAAGACAGAAACAGAGACAGAGACAGAGACAGATACAGAGACAGAGACAGAGACAGAGACAGAGGCAGAGAGAAAGGAAGGAAGGAAGGAAGGAAGGAAGGAAGGAAGGAAGGAAGGAAGGAAGGAAGGAAGGGAAGAAGAAAAAAAGAAAAAGAGAGAAAAGTATCAGCAAGAATATGGAAGATTGGAATGCTTATACACCACTAGTGGCAACAAAACAGTACCCTACTGTGAAAAATAGCATGCAGTTCCTCAAAAAATTAAAAGCAGAATTATTAAATAACCAATCATTCCACCTGGGGGAATATTTCCAAAAGACTTGAAAGCAGGATCTCAGTGAGACATCTGCACACCAATATTCATAGCACTATAATTCACAATAGCCAAAAGGTAAAACCTCCCCAAATGTCCATCAAGAGATGAACAGGTAAAGCACAGTACACATCCAATGGAATATTGTTCTGCTTCAAAAGGAAAGAAATTCTGACATATGAGCCTTGAGAACATTATGCTAAGTGAAATAAACCAGTGACCAAAACAATAATTTCCATGATTCACGTAGTTGAGTTATCTGGAAGAGTCAAGCTCATGGAAACAGAAAGCAGAATGGTGGCTTCTGGGGACAGGGGAGGGAGAAATGAGGAGGTGTGGCTTAACAGGTATGGAGTTTCAGTTTTGTAAGATGAACAAGTTCTGGAGATCTGGTGCACAGCCATGTGGATGTGGCCAAAACTGCTGAACTGTACACTTGGAAATGGTTACTATGGTCTCCAGATCCAAGGGTTTTCCAAAACTTCTGTTTCTACAACCAGCAAATTAACATTGCCATTATCACATCACCATCATTTCTAGGATACTTCCCGGGCACTTCTTACCTTATTTAACACCCCCAACTGCCTTGTGGGGTTACCTAGCATGTTTTCCAGGAAACCAAAGCTCAGAAGGGTTGGTACCTTACCCAAGATCAGCAACAGGCCAGGATTAGACCTGGACCTAGGTCTGTCATTTCAAAACTTAATGCACTGAAGTAAGCACTTCTCCTTCTGTACCCCAGGAACTGTGATGCACAAGTACAGAGAGGAGCCAGACAAGACAGGCAGGAATATCCAGTTGTTTTTGTTTCTCAGGGATTTTCCACTCTCAATGGCCCTACTGCAACTTAACCCTGCCCCCTGCCTGTCCATGGGAGGTTTCAGGTGAATTAAATCAGACACGTGTGGCAGCCCTAGGGAAGTAGATGAAGGTCTTATTGTATTAGTCATTTTTCCTGTCATCTTGAATTAGTGTCATATTAGCTTAATGCAATACTAACATGATACAGAAATGTTAGCATATTACAGACTACTCAGTGTGTCAAGTAAGAACTTTATCATATTACTCTGCCACTGATGTTTCAAAGAAGAGGGGAAATGAGGGTTTGCGCATAAAATTGAGTGAGTAAATGCACAGCCAAGCAAAATCCCCAGTTTGGGACCTAAATTTTAGAAAAGGATGAGAGAAATAAAAGAGTATCTGATTCTAAGATATTTAATTAAATATATTTTATGAGAAAAGCTAACTTAGATATCCTTTCATAATGTAACTGAGAGAATAAATCCCATGTTAATTGATATTTTAATTCTGATTCCCTTTGACAAATCATTGACAAAAGCAGAACTAAAAAGAACTGAAGTCTAAACTCCCAGGAGGTGCATAACACCTTGTTTCTGGGTAAAGGACCAAGGTTCTTATATTGCAATAACGAGACTTCAGAGGTTCCACCATGGACTGGCAAAGAGGGAATCAAATCCCCTTGAGCCTGTACATTAATGTGTATGTGTGCAAATGTCTTTTATCTCAGACATAACCTTTAGATTCTTCCATGCAAGGTCTGAGTAATTAAGTATCTGTACATTGGAGGTATATAGGAAATATCAAACTGAAGTAAGAGAAGGACTAGGTGGAAATTCCGTGTCCTAGTCCTAACTCTGTCATTACCAGGTGAGGATTTACGAGACGATGTATTGGAAAGAACTTCAAAAGGAATAAATTCCTTTTGTAAAAAACAGTAAGCTATTAATACTTCCTTGTAAAATTACCATCAGCTTGCAAAGGGAAAAATTCACAGATACTGAGCACATCATCCTGATTCAGGATTTCTGTATGCCATATCAGGTCATTTAAAAGCAGCCACAAATTGATTTTTATGTGGATTTTCTCATAGCAATAAGCCTTTGGGTTCTGCCACCTATGAATATACACAGTCTTCACTGAACCAGCCCCTGGTAGAGTAACCTGGTCCATGATCCAAAAACACTCTCAGCTCTGTTGGCCAAGAGATCAAGTTAATTTCTCCAAGTGAGTCCACAGCTTCCCATTCAAAGCATAGGGAGACTATTGAACGGAAAGCAGTGCAGCTCCACCATAAATACATGGTTCCTCTTAATTAAAAATCTATTAGCAAATTTCCTGATAGGCCGGTGGTATTTACAAATATAAGCTAATAGCTATTTATTAGAATGTTTATACTAAGGCCTCAAAATGAGTTTTTCCTTGTAGTGTGATAATTGTTTAGATGGCTTCCCGCTGATTTAATTACTTCAATTAATGAGGATTCTGCAAGACAAGTTTCCCTTGGCTTTGGATCTGGTGTTGTTATCATGGGGTCCTCACTGATTATAGCTTAAGGGCCAAGCCATACCCATGCCACTTTCAAATATCAGCATTGGAAGAAATGAAGTCCATATGAAGAGGAAGGCCAAAACAAGCAAGCCTGAAGCACATTACCCAGACCTCCCTCAGGACAAAGAGGAGGCTTCCGATGCCACATCACTCGGCTCGGTCTCTTTTGGTTCAAAGGGTGGGTTTCGCCATTCGTATTTTCACCTCTTCCTTCTTTGCTCCCAGGGACACACTTGACAAGGTGAGATGAAGCTGATAAAGACTGCGGCGCAGAAGCGTTCTGGGCTTGGCACCTGGTGACCTGGCTGGTTTTCAGATCTGTTCTTCAATCCTTCAACACGACTCCCTGGAAAGTGGCTCTCTTCTAACACACGGAACAGGACAGCTGTGATGAGGTCACACAAGGTAGCACAGGTGAGCCGTTGCTATCTTGAAGTGTCTGCTTTAAGGGAAATTAGTTTCAAAGTCACAGGCAACTCTGTGACAGGCCCAGGTGACAAGGAATGGAGGTCTCCTCCTGCCCACAGCCACAGCCACGGAGGTGAGGCCCCTCGGAAACACAGTCTCCCACCCCAGCGAACCTTCATTTGACAGAGCCGAGCTTGGCTGCAGCCTCAAGAGAAACCCTGAGCAAAAGCCACCCTTCTGTCATCAGCAGACACTGACCACGCTCCAGCCACAGATTCAGCAGACTCCTGGATTCAAGAGCACAGCAGCGACAACGCTATGAAGCACCTGTTTTCATGGCAGTGACATTCTCAAAAAGCTAATAAACACATCAAACACTTCAAAGAGTGCTGGCTCTGGAAAGGAAATTGAGATCATAGGACAGAAAATGCCTAAGAAGCACAGTCTACACCAGGAGGGCCATTCAGGGAGATGAGAAAACTTGAACAGGAGTATTCGAGGTGGAAGGGATAGAAGGGGGAAATGCCCGGGGCAGAAAAGAGCTTGGTAGCTTCACTGTGCTGTGCAAGGTGTCAGTGCTATGAATAAAGTCCAAGAAGGTGTTAGAATCCAGAGCTTGTGAGGCCTCAACTCTGAGGGAAGTGGGAAGTCACTGGAGAAGTGACACAATCCAGTGTGCACCCCTAAAATGTCACTCTGGCTGCTTATAAGCTAACACCATAGAGAGGGCAGGAACAGAAGCCTGGAGGTCAGTTGGTCTCAGTGGCTCCCTCAGGTCAATGACTACCGCTGGCTGAAGATAATGGTGGGAAAGATGGGGAGAAGAGGCAGATTTGAGCTAAACCTGGAATGTAAAACACACATGGCTGCTGCAGGATTAGCTTTGCTGGGTGAAAGAGAGGGAGGAATCAAAGAAAGGCTTTCATGTCCAGTTTGAACAACTACAGAGATGTTGAATATTCCAATGAGAACAGATACATGTCCCACCTGTGGAACTCAGGTCTCAACTGGTCAGGACCAGGGTCAGTGAGGCCAGGCTTATGGGTGCCCATGGATTCAAAAGGGCTGATATGCCATGCAGTGATTTACAACTTGCAAAAAAAAAAGTTTTAGCATATATCACTTACTTGAAACCCACAACAATCCAATGAGTTAACCAAGTGAATGTTCCTATCTCCACCTTAGAGGTGAGGAAAAACTGAAGTTTGGGAAAGGTATTTGGCTTATATAATATCACCAGCCACACAGTGCTTCTTAGAAAGGTGGCAAAAGGCATTTTGATCAAAACAGTTATTTGTGCCAAATTGCTGTGTATTCAGTAGCCTTCCATCCTGCCCACTAAAGGCCAACAGAGACCCCACCCACCCCATCTACTGGCTCAAATCCTGACACTAGATGCTTTGCCAGACTTCTCTGTATTAGTATTAGCTTAACATCACTGTAATGAGATACCCAAGCTAAACTGAAAAGGTTTACTTGGACTCACAGTTTTGAGAGTTCAGTCCATGGCAAACCGATGTCATTGCCATGGGCTAGCAAGGAGGCAGACACCATGGCAGGAACATATGGTAGAAAAAAATGGCTCAACTCAGAGAAAGAGGCAGAGGCCAGGGTCCCACAGTTCCATCAAGGGCACATCACCAATGATGTAAGGATCTCCCACTAGGTCACTCTTTCCTAAAGTTTCCAGCACTTCCCAATAGCGCCCCTCTGAGAACCAAGCCTTTAACACATGAGCTTAGGGTGGAAGGCACTTATATATAGCATCCTCATAGGGGGCAGGAGTGCACACACACACACACACACACACACACACACACACATCTTCAAAATGAAAAAGAACCATATCCATCTGTCTCCTGCCTGAATTAATTTGTTCATGAAGTGTTTCCTCTCTGCTAGGTTCTTGAGGGATGCTAAGGAGACAGATAAGATCAAATATTTTGCCTGCTCTCGAGAATCTCTCAAGCAAGGAGCTTAAACTCCCTGAAACATCTAGTGAATTTTGGGGGACGATTTTTCAGGCTTAGTCTCATGCAAAACCTCCAAGATGTCATATGAATTCCTTCCTGCTGATGAGAAACAAGTATGGAGAGTCTGAATCCACAAACACACCGTACAGAAGAGGATTCTGGAACCTTGGGCAAAATATTATAATATTTTCATGGGCTGCCCAAATTCCAAGCATTAGATTTGATGAACAGCTTTATTGAAATTTGTGGATAAATATTTAAAGCCTGCAAGGGCTTGTGTAAATCACACCTACGCAGACGCACTTGCTCCCAGCGCCATCTGCTGGTAGTTATTGATGTGTAAAGAAATCCATGGGTATGAAGGATTCAAACGCAGGTTAAGGAGAGACTGGCCAGCTGCAGCTGGTCCCAGAGCCCCAGCCCTGTGCAGACTAACCCCAAGGCACCAATTATCAGGAGCCTCACGGTATCTGAGGGCAAAATTTCTCCCCAAAACAAGGTATGATTATGATGTAGAGAGCAGAAGGAGGGAGGATATAAAGGAGGTGCAGGAATTTCTTATTTCTCAAAATACTTTTGGAAACAGGGTGCCATCCAGAGGTCAAACAGCCCTTCCCCTTGCTCAGGGCAAAAATGTACCTGCATGGTGTTCTCAAGAAAAACGAAAGCTCACGATTCCAAGGGCACAGCTCCTCCACCCTAGTTCTTTATTCCAGTGCTTACAACTCTCCTCTGGCATCATATAGAGGGATACGTATGTCTCTTTAATAATTATGTCACAGAAGCACATTTGATGCCACAAGAAAGGTTCAACTTTCACAACAGGAAAAGTTGCAAAACCGAATGTGTGTGTGTGTGTGTTTGCGTGTGTGTGTGTGTCTGTGTCTGTGTGTGTCTGTGTGTGCACACACGCACGCCCGCCCCATACGTAGCTATGCACCACACACGAAAATATTAACAATGGTTACATGCAGTGGGGAGAATGACAGTTTTTATTTGTGGGTTTAGTTGTAGCTGTTATTCTCCAAATTTTCTCTAAAACGCATGTACCACTTTTGCCGAAGAGAAAAAGAAATCCTAAGGAAAAAATACTATCCCCCAAATGAATACTTCTTCCCTTCAGCTGTATTGCAAGTTCATTTCCTTTGGCTGTGTAGTCAGGGTAAGTAAGACATGGTGATTATTAACAGTAGTGATAACAGCACCTCACAAGGGAGCATTTACTACTAAATGTAGTGCACGTAAAGCACTAGCCAGGTGTGTAGTAAAGTACGAGTTCATACACACTATTATTAACAGCAACATCACTACTATAGTCAGCCTTCCCTGAAACACACACTGACCTCAAAAAACCTCATAATTTAAATAAAGAGATAAAACAAACAATGCCTACAGAATATCTGATAATACAAAAAAGAAAGTGCGCTTGATAAACAGAAAGAAATGCCCCTCCGCCTTCAAGTCCAAGCAGGCTTTTTTGGTTGCAGGAAGAAGAGCTGCAGCTAATCCAACTCAATCAAGGAAAATCATCGAGATACCTCCTACCTCCTGTGGGGGAAGACACAAAGACAAGTCCCCAGGAAGCAGAACTAGAAAGCAGAGAAGGGTCCAGGTTCCTCTTCTCCTCACCCCAGCTTCTTTCAGTGTCTCTCCTATGTCCTACACCCTTCTGAAATTGTGTCTTCTTGCCAGAGTTTCTAATAGCCACTCCCAAACTACTTCTATGGTCCCTTCTGTCCCCTGTGCATGACAGGTAACCAGCTCCCTTCTGGTCTCACATTCCAAATTCCTGAGTAGAAAACATGATTGACCTGGCTCATCACCTCTCCACACCAGACCATCCAAATCACCGTTCACTGGCTAAGTAATGGAGGGTGTGTTGGTTTGGGGATTATTTTTGTAAGGGGGAACAATATAATGCAGGGCACATATTTTATATTATTTATAGTAGTCACCCAAAGAACGATATACAAAAGAGTGCAGGAAATCTGTCCACACGCTAAGACCAAGAATCCAGCTGAGGGCCTGGATCCCATGGAAATGTCCTGCATGAGCCCAGCTGAAGACCTAGCGATCATAACAATGCCTCCCACGAATCCAGCTGGAGGCCCAGAGCCCACAACAACATCTCATGCAGGTCTGTTTCACAGATCTGCGCTGCAAAGGCCCAAAGGTCAGTGATGGAATCTAGGAAGTCTGAAGTCTGTGCTAGCGGGATGAAGGATCTGTGCTAGCAGGCTGAGGGATCTACCCTGGAGCCAAGAAGCAATGCTCAAAGAACCAAAACTCCCCCAGAAAGTACCACAGCCATCCTCAGCAACAGTGAGGTCCCGAGCTCCTCTGATGGTGAAGACAGCTGAGTTCCCATCAGGGAAGCCAATGTAGCAAGCTTCTTCAAAAGAATGAGCTGTGCACTTTCTTCCACTCGAGAGTCAGGAAGCGATGTTCAGAGGGAGGACCAGAGCTCCTCCAAAGGAAACCGAAGCCATTCTCAGTGCCAACAAGATCCCAAGCTCCTCAGAGGATTGAAACAGCCGAGTTCATCAGGAAAGCCAGCATGAAGAGCTCTTCCAACAGAACCAACAGCTCCTTACAGCTTCCACCAGCTCCCAACAACCTCCCTTCTCCTCCAATTCTGCCTCTTATGCTGCTGGCAACAGTGCCCAATTGGGCCTCCCACACCCAGCACCACACTTACTCAGTTTAGCTGGGGGTTATCAATTGACCACCATTTGTCAATCCACTATACATGGGTTATCCTGGGCTGAGGTACTCACTTGGGTGCTACTGACCTGGCAAGAGGAATTGGGTCACATTGTAGAAATATGCCATTGCCAGCATTCATCAAGGGTTATGAGTGAAGGTCCAGGCAGAGAGAACAATGACATGTCTAGAATGACCTTCCTAGACCAAACTCACTGGTTTCCATTTGCTTTGCAAGCTTCTTTCTTATCTGTTCTTATAGGCCTGTTCTTCTGTGAATGTTTGATGCTTGCCTAGTTGTGATGAAATCTTTTGTCACAGGAAGTGGATTAATCTACTTGTTCACCTTCTCTAGCAAAGATCCCACATCTGGTACAGGAGCAGCAATATATGGCTGCTCTATGGTTAGGGTTGCAGGATTCCTTTGCACTTTCCTGGGGTTTTGTAGAGTACAGATTTTGCAGGGACCAGATCTCTGCATCAAGCAGACTGGATGAAGATATGACAGGGGCCACTGCCTCTGCACTCGTTGGGTTTTTGGGGTGGCCCTGATTTCTTCCTTTTCCTTTAGAAAGAAACTTGCCATTGGTTGTCATTGGTTGTCAGGATTGGGCAGTAGGGGGCAGTGTCAGAGCCTTTCACCCACTTCAATAATTCCTATCTCATATGCCAAGGATCAAATGTATGGGTTTAACCAATAAGGAGGAATTTCTACTCCAGTTACACGTTTGAGAATCTAGGACCTGTTGAATGGGGGCGTCCACATGCCTCCTTGGAGTCATTATAAGCTCGACTGTGAGCAGGAATCGATTTATTCCCTGTTCCCTCTATACAAAAAGGGAGATTATGGTGGCACTTTGGGACACTGTAAATCAATGTCAACTACAATGCTGTGTCCAGATAATTTTTTTTTGTCTTTTTGAGACAGGGTCTTGCTATACAGTTCAGGCTGACCTTGAGCTCACTATGTAGCCAAGGCTGGCCTCAAACTCACAAAGGTGCTCCTGCCTCAGCCTCCCAAGTGCTGTGATTACAGGCGTGCGCCACCATGTCTGGCTCCAGCAATTCTTGAAATATTTGGGCATCCTCTTTCCCCAGTGTAAAGCCACTCAAGTCAATAGCCACAAGGCTCACTGAGGAAAGCCTGGTGGAATCATGACTATAACAGCTGTGATGTTGCAGGAACGTTCCTCTCACAGAATTGGCCTCTAATTGGGGTTTGTGTTTGAAAACTGACTCAGATCTGACAAAAATGGGCAAGGCATTGTGCCTTCTCATTGAAAATGGTTGTGTTCAGCCTTCTCACCTTCTGTGCTCAGCTTCTCTGGGTCATACGCACTGAGGAGACGCTTGTTGACCGCTCATCTACTCTTCCCCTGCTGGCGCTGTTTCCCACGCTCATAACTCTCTGCAGGAGGAGACTGGTGGCTGCTATTAAACTGTCCACATAATAACTAAATGTCCCCCTCTGGTCTCTCCTGCCCCGACACGGCATCATCTACATGGCTGCCGTGAGCCGCATTCCGCTGTGGTGCTTCTCCCTTCCAGCCCAGGAGCCACCAACGCACCTTGCTCCCAAGTGATGCTGGTGTCCCTCTTACCAGCACATTCCTTACTTCCTTACTGAATGGTGTACCTGCCAACCCTTTCACGGTGCACAATCACCTGGTAGATGTTCTGACCCTATCCCAAGCCTCTCCATCCCATTTCCATTTCCATGGAAATTCTGCCATTTCCCCCTCCTGAATCTTGGACCATCATTCTTCATGCCTCTAAAACACTCATCCTAGTAACAGGCCTGTGCCACCTCAGGTGTGACTTCTCCTTGCCCTTCTCCACAATCCCATGCTGGGCATGCCGGCCCATGCCTGTAATCCCAGTACTTGGAAGGCTGAGGATCGTTGTGAGTTTGAGACCAACCTGGGCTACAAAGTGAGCTCAAGCCCAGCCTGAGCTGCATAGAGAGACCCTGTGTCCAAAAAAAAAAAAATCCCATCATCTTCATAACCAGTCTTGGCATTAAATTCCCTCATTTTAAATACTTAGAGTTGTTTCTGTTTTCCTGGTTAGATCTAAATGATTCTCCATTCAATATCTCCAGATTAAAACTCCCCAAGGGAAAAGACCATCTGTTCCCCACCTTTGAGGCATATAACTGAGCCCATGATATTTAGCAAATGCTCAGTAGAAGTTTGATTAATGTACTGGACAGTATTTACATAAAGAAGAATTTCTCCAGTTACAAACGGCTGCCATGCAGATAAGGGAGAGGTAACTTTCTTAACACAAATGTAATGAAGCACCATCCTTTGACAAAAGGACTTAAAATATGCCTGCCTTCAGTCAAAAGGAATATTTTAAATTACTTTCAAAGATAAGGAGCTGGCAAACCCTCCTCCCAGGGTAGCTGTGTTTATGTGTCTGTGTTAGTCATTAACACTTCTTTATAAGCCTCACCAAAACTAAAAATCAATTTCCAAAGTCACCCCACCATATAGGCACAATTTCTTCATCTCTTCTTTCCCTAGTTCATAATGTTCTCCTTTCCACAACTAAGTCTTGAATTGCAGAAAACCTTAGCTATGTCCTAGTTCAACATCTTTATTTCATAAGCAGAGAGCAAAATGATGTAAGGAAGAAAAACTATTTGCCCAAAGTCACAACGTTATGGAAATCGAAGGCTATAGCTTTAGTTTCCAGAGTGCTCGCATGGTCTTTCTGTCCCCCATCCCACCCTCCTGCTCGGAATTGCTGGCCTAGACCTCAGTGATTCCGCTCAGGGGCCCATCAAAGAGGAAAATTTCCTTTTTCTCTTCTACACCTCCAGAAGACCAAGCTTCGTCAGCAAACCTTTGAGAATCAGCTTTGGTCTATTCGATGTGCATTGATTGCGTACTTCGCCAACCAGAACTCGGGCCAATCTCTGTGTTTATAGTGGCGCAAAGGAACACGGGAAATAGTAAGAGCAGTAGCAGGGGTAGTGGAGGAAAAGAAGAGGAGCAGGAGGGAAAAAAGAAAGAAAACGCGTGGTCCCTTCTCTCGTGGAGTTTCTAGAGTAGCACTGATGTCTACGGAAGCACCCAGAAAATAAAGCTTATAAAAAGTCACACTGAGACCGTAAAAAAGGAGTCAGTCTAATTCGAGTCAGCAGTCAACGGTCCATGGACCAGTTTCAACTTGCCACAAGTCTGTGTGATCTGTAAGCTAAGAAAGTTTCTGCATTTTTAAAGGGTTGCAAACAGAGGGCGTGTCAGGGTAAGGGACAGGGAGGGACGTACTGACCCTTTGTGCCCCACAAAACCTAAAATATGTACCATTGCCCTTAACAGAAGTATGTTAATTCCTGATCTAAATTCAAAGCAGGAGCTTTTTTTTTTTTTCCTTATTTGCCTTCCTAGCAGGCATTTCCTTCAGTTACTCTCAGAAGTGTCTTTTGAACGGAACTGGCCCCATCTCCATATCCAGTGTGGGGCATGAACCATATTTCAGTTCCTTTCACCTAGGGATTCAGGAATAGGTACCCGATTTCACTCTGGTCAGTGTACTTTTGGAACCCACAGAGGGGAAGCTTTCTTTCTCCTTGATGTTGGAATCCAAGGAGGTAAGCCTGACACCACTGGAGTCCAGAGGTGGAGATAGCCAGCCTTTAGGAGGAAAGCCGATCCTAATAACACTGTCCTGATTCCTTGTCCTTACAGTTGTAGTTAGGTTCCTGGCACTTGCAACCTCCTTCGGTCTTCATGCGGTCAGAAAGAAAGCATGATGCCTAATACCAATCCTCTCCCTAATCAAGAGCAGGAATATTCAGGGTACCTTCCTAAATCATGTGTTACTCTGAAAACTGGTCAGTAAGTCACGGGCCAATAGAACTGCAAGTTCCAAGTCTTCTTTCTTGTATGTTATTCTTAGACACATTTCCTTAGAAGCACCCATCAACTAACCCCTGCTTCCTGTCCCTGGGATCAACCTCAGTGCTTAGGTAACATTTGCAAAGTTCTGTTAAATGTTGAAGATGTGATTCAATCTTCAGAGCTCATCTCTTCAGCAGTAGCAGCAGCACCATGCAGCACATTAGCAAACCAGCCCACTCTCCTCTCTTGTCAATCTGGTCTGTTATCTGGTGTTTTCACTCCCAGATATTTTTTTTTTCTCATTTGCAACAAGATCTTGCTTTCTTATTTTCACACAACTTCAGAAACCTAAAGCTGGAAAAGACCTTAGCAACCATCAACTCCTGCTTCCCGAAGTGTGGGCGGAACACAAAACGCTGGTAATTTCAGGCATTGCACAGCCTTACCAATGGTTTTCAACACTTCTGAAACACAGTATTTAAAAGTTACATTCCCCCTCACTTTTCTCTTCCTCTTGTGAGTATAAAGAAGGGGAACATCTTAAGCTGCTGTTAATTTATCTCTAGACTTGCCAACCTATTTGTCCCCTGGAAAAGAGTTAACCTCAGACTCAGACTTTAGCAGGTCAGAGTATCCAGCTGGAATTTCATAATATTGCTGTTTCCATGTAAATATTTCTACATTTGCCTTCTATTTGTAAGGAAATGCATTTGTTTTTCACGTATAACCCTGATATAAAACATTCTTTTTAAGAATTTATGTCATAAGTGAGATTATTTAAGTACTTATTAATTACCCTGCCTAGGTATTTTAGAATGAAGTCACTTTGGTACAACTCCTTCCTTCATGAACTATATTCATTGATGGCACTGTATCCTCAGATATCCACACCAACCCTTTTTGCAAGGATATTTTTATTTTTTTCAGTATATTTCTCCTTTGATCATGATTCGCTCTCCCATTTCTTTTCCCCCTCCCCCTTGAAGGGAACCACATTAAAATTCTTGGTAAATATACTTGAACTTGAAAACTAAAACAGCGCTGTTTTATGAATTCTTTTCGTCTACACACATGGGATTGTGCTATGGACCACACTGTCTCTTATCTTTTTCCGTGTGTTCCTATGAGTCGTGTACTTTCATTGTTTCTAACTACAGTGTGACAGTCTACAGTATGCCTATACCACTTTCATTAATTCAGTTCCCTATGGATCGACAGGTGGCCTCTAATTCCTTCCTGCCCTTAATGTTGTGATAAACCACCTAACACATATCCCCTTATAAAGTTATACACCAGCATCTCTGAAGTTTTTTGCCCAAGAATAAGATTGCTAGATGGTATGACACTGCTTTTTTACATAAACATCCCAATAACCTTAAAACATCGAAGTGCTAGCTCTCCATGCTGTTGCCAACAATTATATTCCCTAATTCTTATGGGTGTAAAGAGGGATCTCCTTGTCTCAATCTCCACTTCTCTAATTGCAGGCAAGTTCTATATTCTCTCATGTATATGTGGACTACTAATTTCCTCATCTGGAAATCACCTGTTCATAGTATTTGTCTATTTTTCTTTTGCATTTTCCATTGTTTTCACATTCATTAAAAAGAGCCTGTTGTACATTCCAAATATTCTCTCCAAACAGTGTCCACTGGTTTGCTATGTATGTTATCTCCTTTATTGAACATAAATCTTTAATTTTGATTTCTCCTTCCCTACTCTACATTTACAAAGATGTTCCCATAGACTTTCTATTATCTCTATATTTCACCATTCCATCTTTCATATGTAATCTTTAATGTATCTGGAGTTAAGTCTTCTTTATGACGTGTTAGGAATCTAATCTGACTTCTCTCCACACACAGCATCAGCCAGTTTTCCCAAGCCATCAGTTGACAGACTCATCTTTCACACTTGTTTGTGGTATCATCTCTGTCATATCAAAAGCCCCTCATTTAAATATACATATACTTACACATGTGTATACATATAAAACAATTATTCATTAATCAGAAAGGGGCAAACATAAAGCTTTAATGTCTTCTTCCTATTATCCTGGAGAAAGATAGGTAACAATTAATATTAAATTTTCATAAATTGTGCTGGGGATATAGCTCAGTGGCACAAGTGCCAGCCTGGCAAGTGCAAGGTCCTGAGTTTGATTCACAGTACCAAATAAATAAATAAAGTTTCATAAAATAAAGTAGATGATAGCACTGTAATATATGACATAATAATGTAGAATTCCCAAACTCATAGGAGGACCTAAAATAATAAACCACTTTATCAGTCCAAAGGGATCAATGAAAGGAGATAAAAATAAACATAGAACATGTGAAATAAACAAAGATCATGGAACATGTAGAAGTCATAGAGTAACTTCTTTAAACCGAAGCATGTCAATAGTTATATTAAATATATAAAGATCAACCTTTCTAATTAAGGGCAAAATAAACTCATAATGAGACACAAAAGTCAAAAAAAGCACATAGAAGGCACAAATAAAGTCAGATATTTTAAATGAGGCATTATTATAGATCCTGTAAACAATAATGTTTGTAAGAAGTTATTATGAACAGTTTTATGCTGGTAAATTTGAAATAAATTTCTTAAGATGGACAAATTCCAACAAAAACTGACATAAGAAGAGACTGGGGCCTGAGGATACAGCTCAGTGGCACAAGTGTCTGCCCGGCAAGCACAAGATCCTGAGTTAGATCCCCTGTACCCCCAAAAAAAGAAAGAGACTAGAATAGAAAGTCTTAATAGTCTCATAACACTCATTTATAGAAAATGGTCATTCTCATATGGACCTTTAGTTGAAATTACAGAGAAGAGGCAAAGTAGTAGCCTCTACACCAACTCCTCTAATAGACATTTTTTTGGTTCTTCTTTTTATTAATTCTGAAAGCCTTTACAACAGGCATATGCTCCTTAAAGAGACCACTCATATTTCACTTAAACTTACTTGTCTAGGCCCTGAAGATGTTTAAGTTTTTAACCCCTGAAGACATTCAAAATTATAAAAAGGGGGGCTGGGGATAGAGCTCAGTGGAATAAGCACTTGCCTAGCAAGTGCAGGGTCCTGAGTTCGATCCCCAGTACCGCAAAAAAAAAAAAAAATTATAAAAAGTCTTCCCACTTCCCACAGTCATACAGAAAGATTTCTACCCTTGAAATTCCAGTGCTCTAGGACTCTGAGGTACAGTGATCACAATTTCAAGCCCAGACTGTGCAACTTAGAAACTTAGCGAGATCCTATTTCAAAGTAAATATATAAATTACATAGTAATATATTTGATATTAATATTAAAATATTGATAGTAACTAACATGCAGACTAGAGATTAGCTCAATATGGAGGCCCTGAGTTCAACTCCTACCATATACATACAAAAAGAGGTCTATCTAATGTTGCTTCTCTAAACTGATCAACTTAGGCTATTCCTTCAAGAGAAATTTCTTATTTTGGAGTCTGGAGAGAGAATATCATTACCATGTATAACTGCATGTATCTGCACATCGGTAAGCCCCTTCCAATTATGGTACTTAACCACACTGCAGGCAAACCTGCCACGATTAAAGAAAACAGTCCTCAAGACTCCCTTCTCTTCTGACACCAGCTCCAAAGGTGAGGTGATTTCCAAAACTACCTTCAGTTTTGATAATTCATTAGAACAATATAGAAAACTCACTGAACACTATCATTATCATTATGATATATTGCAGGGAAAATATACAGGTTAAAATCAGCCAAGGAGGAGATACACAGAGCAAATCTGAAAGGGCTACAGACCTTCCCAGAGTCAGGATGTGTCACCCTCCTGGTATTTTTTTCCCTTCTGCTATCAGTATGTGTCAAAATGTGAAAAATATCCCCAATTTCATCCAAGCATCAACCTAGAGAGTTTTCACTGGAGCATTATTATATAGGCTGGTTTGATTGGTTGATTGGTTAATTGCACAAATTTTTAAATCCTGTCTCCATGTCAACTGATACCATGTGATCCAAACCCCTAAAATAAAATCACATGGTTGGCTTTTCTGGGATGGTCAGATCCACAGTATGTCTTTTGGGTATGGCTCACCCCACTGTAAGATCTAGTGTGACCAGCATCTACTTTAAACAAAGATAGTTCTATGAGGCAAAACATTGATTACCTTTCAGAAGCTGAAGGCAAAGCTAGAACTCTATTTAGCCAAAGCCAAATTCTTCACTGCACAGTACTGACATATAAATGATAGTCATAAAATATAAACTTTCTGGAGTCAGGTCTATTAACCCACATATATGTACATAGCAACATATGCAAAGGAACCAATTTCAACCAATGGACCATTAAAAAACTGAGTACCAAAATGTCCACTAACATCATACTACTATATTCCACAGACCTTGTCTCATGATCCTTAATATAATACCCCTGGATAAATTCACTTGAGATAGCAGCTAATTCTCAAAAGTAATGTCAGCAAGATAAAAAGGTTAAGGAACACTGAAAGCTCACCTTGCCTTCTCCTACTAAACACAGTTTCGTATCTCTTTGCTTTCTACATTGAGAAATGGAGAGATTTCAATATGCAGTAAGCAGCTCTAAACCTTTGTTTTGTAGCTGATACTCTTCAAGAGAAAAAATAATAATTTCACACGTCTCTTCTATTTAAGTTGCTTGACAACCAGACGATCCAGCCACAAAGAGATCCTGGGTGTCATAGAAACAAGCCTTGGGGTTTTACATAGTATTAGTCATGTAATATCCCTCAAAAAAGTGGTCATTTGACTTTTAAACAGCCATGTTAAAAATTCTTACTTGTTAGTGATTATATATTCTCTGGAAACATTATGATAACATGCTTTAAACAGCAAGCTCTCTTTGAGAATTTAAAATCTAATTTACATTCGGGTTTGCAGAATCAGAGCATAACACCTAGTACGACGCACCTTGCTGATTTGCTTAGCAGACTTTTTTCACAAATGGCATAATGGTATCATTTAGTCTGGGCTGCATTTGAATTATCACAGATCGTGAATTAATGGCATCTCTATTTGGCTTAGTATCTTATGCACAATGACAGCTAAATAAATATTTGTTGTATTGAATTGAATTTGTGTATGTTTTATTTTACATTCATGTTAAAACTCTAAGAACTTGAGATAAAAGGGTAATGGGGCTGAGAGGTAGAATGAGTTCAATTGTTTAATACCTAGGAATCAACATGAAAGAGGGCCAGTCCCCTGCCATGCGTTTTGTTGAGAGAAGGCACATTTGATCAGCACTGATAAGACAATAGAACCGATCATGGGGCCTGTGTCACTTTTTTTCCAAATTCACAGTAACATATATATTCATCTTGTCAGATTGCTATATAAATAGATGAGGTAAAACAACATGGCATTTGTTGTACTTCAATTACTTTCTTGTATAATGTCAAGAAGTAAAAGCTAACAAACCATAACTTTTCTTGACATTTCCTCCCTCAAGTGACCAATGATGGATTTGCCTTTAAAAAGCATTCATCATTTTAAAGAAGGGTAGAGACAGTAGATTTCTTTGTGTTATTTTTTTTTCCATTTTTTTAAGCCAGTGGTTAAATTGAAAAGCCCAGCACTCCTGCAGACGGAAACCAAACCTGGTTGATAAGATTACATGTTTCTAATCCTGGGGGATGTTTGAAGTCATCCAAGTAGAGAGGGCATTTGCTGTCATAAATGGTCCAGAGATGGAACTAAATTCCCAGAGAGGGCAAGAGGCCACCCTCACCCTCACAGCTCCCTCCTCCTGCTGCCTCCAACCTATGTTCCCATTAAACAGTGTACACTTTGCTAAGCAAATCTTTGTATGTGGCCAGATCTGACAGCACAGCATGGTTGTTAAGAACACTGGCATTTGAATTTGAAGGACATAGTTTCAAATATCATCTCTTCCATTTACCAGCTCTGTGACCCTGCACAAATCACTTCAGTTCTCTAAATCTGTTGCCTCACCTGTAAAACACAGGCATTAAAATCTAATTCACAATTATTGCAAACAGTAAAATTAGATGACATGTTAAAAGCCCTCACTGAGAGACTTCTCAAAAAAGGAAAATGTGCCTATTAAACACACTGTAAGCTCCATGAAGACGGTAACAATGTCAGGCCTTATTTGCCATCTCTATCCTCAAAGCCTAGCTCATAATTTTGCCCAGAGATGCTCAAAATTTACTCAATGAATTAAAGTATTGATGCTATTATGATTATGATTTTGGTTATCAATAGTAAGGGCCATAACCACTGGGGAACAGTGTATAAAAATTATAATTATAGACACCACTGATTGAGCATTATTAAGACTAAGCACTTATGATTTCACGTGTGGTAAATTATTTAACCATTGCAACCACTCTAGTACAAGTACTATTATTCCCATAATTTTAAAAGGAAAAAACTAAGACACATAGAGGTTAAATAACTTGTCAAAGATTATCCACAGCTAATAAGTAATACAACAGAGATTTCAACAATCCATCAGGAATACATTAAATATACCCTACCAGAAAGCAAAGTAAGTTATTATTCATACAATAATGATAATACCTAATATTTACTGAGCACTTACAAAGTTTTTCTTTTATTTGACATTCACAGTAACCGTGAAGGTAGCCATAAACACCCTAATTTTCCAGGAAGGGAATGGAAGTATGAATTCGTTGAACA
This sequence comes from Dinomys branickii, assembly GCA_004027595.1. Classification (NCBI taxonomy): domain Eukaryota; kingdom Metazoa; phylum Chordata; class Mammalia; order Rodentia; family Dinomyidae; genus Dinomys; species Dinomys branickii. The sequence goes on from PVLD010008963.1 coordinate 18,303, forward strand.
AATTGCCTAAATGTACATAGACAGAAAATGCCCAGCTAGGACTCAAACTCAGGTCCGTCTGATAACAAAGCTATGCTGTTGGAGCCCTAGATTGAGAACATGGTAGGACAGTTTGAGGATGGACTTTAAATTCTACTTGCAGATTTTCTATTGTCCTCAAGGTGGCAAAGATTGTTGCTTATTCACTAATATATCTCCTCTTCCTCCTATACACACAGCTAGCAACTGAGTATCACCATGTGGCTCACTTCAAGCCAATGAAAAATGAAAACATTTTTCTTTCCAGATCAGTCCCTAGGCACCTCCCACACTTCTTTATCCACTCTCCTTCCCTTTCTACACCAAGTAAAGAAGCATATGACAGTGCTTTGGAGCAAAGGTATGCAAACTATACCCCAAGAACCAAACCCAACCTACCCCTTTTTGAAATGCTGTTTCACTGAAACACAGCCACACTATTAATTTACTTATGGGCTATGCTATTTTCATGGTATAATGGCAACACTGAGTATATGTGTTAGCCAAGATATGTTGCAAAGCTTAGATTGTGTGCTACCTAATACTTCCCTAACACACACACACCCAAAATTTATCCCTGCTCTAGGGAATGGCGGGGCCACAGACGGAAGAAGCCTGTGTTCCTCAATGAACTGTTCAACCAAGGTCACCCAAGAAAAGCCGCTCTAACAACATGAATGTTCACCCTAAACTGTTACTGGGCAAGAAATAAACTTCCTTCATGAGCTTTTACCTTCCTCCATCTATTTGTCAGAGCAGCATCTTTGTCTCTTGCTCATTGCTGGGACGCGATATCCAACACACACAAGTTAAAGACGTTTATTTTGACTCACAGTTTCGGTCCATGACGGGAAGGCTCATTACAGAAGCAGCAGGGAGGAAAGGCCTGGAAATGAAATGGACTCACATCGTGGCCACCAGGAAGCAGAGACAGCAAAGGGAGGAGCGGGAGGAGCCAGGGAAAGAGAGACGCCCTTCCAGGCCACATCCTTGGTAACCTACCTCTTCCAACCAGACCCTACCTCCTAACAACACATTTAGCTTTCAGTTCCCGTGGAGTAATCCACTGGTGAGTACAGTACCCCAGATCCAGTCACCTTCCAAAACCCCGCCCTACACAAGAGGATCTTGAGAGACATTCTAGACTCAGACCATAACAGAACAAGACTCTAGCATGGCATTCACGGGACAGTCTGCTCAGAGAAAATAATAACTTGGCTCTACATTCCGCAAGAATAGCCTTTTACTTCCCAAAGTGAATCGCCTTCCGTCTCATGGTTTCTCCATGTCACGCAGCCCTTACTTCCAGTCAGTGCCCTCTAGAATGGCTCTGCTCCCCCGTTTCCAAGACTGTAACACATAATCCGCCCTGCTGCCCCCATGAAACACCTGCCTGACATCAACATTCTTCCTGAGTAGCCTTACTTACAGGCAATTTTGTGATTTTTCTTTTTACCTGAGGGTTTAAAAATTCTGAAGAGAAAAGAAATTACAACATTTATACAATAATTCTACCTATGTTGAGAAATAAGATTCTGCCAAGCACAGAAAGAAATATATTTTTATTAGTATGTCCAAGTCTAGAATGCAATAAAACACAGACCTTTCAGAAGGAAAGGGAAAAATCCTTAGTAAAGGGAAAGAAAGCCAAGAGATTACTCACTGCTACAGAATCCAATATTGTAAAGTCCTTTTTTTTCTTTTCCCATGCCACATTTTTAATGTCTCCGTGAGCTCAGTGTACTGTGACTATCAATCACAGGAAACTACTGACATTGTGAAACTGCTTTTAAGATATACAGAGTTTTCAAAGCCAAAGTTGTCTAAAGAATAAAAATCTTCAAAGACTGTATATTTTTCAAAAATATCTATTTGATACACCAAGCTGAGTAATGGCCAGCTGTCCCTACTCTGTAACTGCTTGACAGAATGCATGAATATTGTTTGGGGGGAGACATCAAACATGAGAAACAAAACTTTCACCAAAATTTCCAGTTCTGCGATGGTCAATGCGATGATCTGAATGGTTGTGTTCCCCCAAAAATGTACATGCTGAAATCCTAACCCCCAGTGTGATGGTATTAGGAGGTGGGACATTTAAAAGATGACTGTAACATGGGAGTAGAACCCAGGTGAATGAGATGAGCCCCCTTTATACTCACAGACCCAGACAGCTCATTTCCTCCTTCAGCATGTGAAGACACAGAGACAAGTCAGTCATCTGCAACTGAGGACAGGGCTCTTGCCAGAGCCAATAATGCTGACACCCTGATCTCAGACTTCCAGCTTCCAAAACTGTGAGAAATAAATGTCTATTTTTTTATAAGTCACTCAGTGCATGGCAATTTTCAGTAGCATCCCAAATGGACTAAGACAGCCTCTTCCACTTTTGAGAAACAGAATTCACATTTACACTGAGGTGCTGAGACTGGGAAGATCAGGATTAAACTGATTTGGGGGTAGAAAGATTCCTCCATGTTCTTCTGCTTTGGTATGAAGGAAATTTTGATGTTTTTCAAACACATATGTATATGACTTCATATGTGCCTATGAAGCAAAGTCTTCTGGTATGAACTAGAACCTATGGGACTGTGCTTTGTTTGAAGAGGTCCAGGAAGACCAGCTACAGAAGTAAACTCTGACCATCAAAGAGTGACCTCAGCATCAGTCATTCTTCCATTCACCAGGCATTGATGTAGTACTATGCACCTATCACCATTCTACCACTCACAACACAATGACTAAACAAACTAAGGTTCTTTCTTCATGGGGATCACATTCTATGAAGGAATATAGGAAATAAGTAAATATATTACAGATACTGAAAAAGAATAGTATTACACAGACTGTAGACTGATGATACTACAATAAAATTAAAATTCAATAACAAAAACAGTGTTTGGTCATTTTAATTTATAAATATAAGGAATTTATACTCAAGTAAGAAACTATAATGGTAGTTACTAACCATTTGAAATTTAGGGCATTATGTACTACACACACATGTACTAATAGATTTTTAAAAATTAAAAAATAAAAAGTATGAACATAAAATAAAGATACTCAAGAGTTGAGGATGTAACTCAGTAGTAGAGCACTTGACCAGCATGTGTGAGGCCCTGGGTTCACTGCTTAGCACTGAAAAGAAAAGAAAAAAGAGGAAGAAAGAAAGAAAGAAATTTAAAACTCAATTATAAGGAAAAGCACTCAATTACAGGGAAAGCACTACCAACCAGGAACTATAGAACTATACCAACCAGGAGTTATAAAACAAATATATACATATATAATTATATCTGTTTCACATATGCAAATTATTATGTAATTTACATATATAAATTATAAAAAAGAAATCATTACAGACATAGCCACAATTAAATAGCAGTAATATATATATAAAAGGGAGGCCAATAAATTTAAAATTTTATATAAGTAGACAAACTGTTAGAAAGATCCAACTTGCTAAAAAGTAACTCAATGAGCAAAAAATGAAACTGAGTAAACCTATTCTACGGTTTAAATATCAAGTATTTCCCAAAGGCTCCTGTATTGGTGGCAATACCCACGTCCGTGGTTAGTGTACCACTGAGCTCATAGCTGAGTGGGCTGTGGGAAGGTAGGGCCTGGGTGGAGGCAGGAGGCCACTGGAGCAGGGCCTTGGAGAGTGACTCTCTTCATGGGCTCTTTCCCCTTGGGCTTTCTGATGGTTTCTCCACTGTCCCCTCATCTGTGCCGTGTCTGCCTGGGAGCCAGTAAGCTAAAAATAAACTTTTCCCTCTCTAAGTTGTACATGTCTGACTTCCGGGAAGATGGCGACCAGGTGAGCAACAAAAAAAAGATCCTCCCTGATAGAGAGCTCCAGCTCGAGACAGGCTTGGTGCGCACACGAGTGCTGGGACCACGGCTGAGAAGTTCAAACTGAACGCGTTGCTCTGCACTGCCCGGGCCACGGCGGGACAGCCCAACTTGCTGCAGCGAGGCGCGGGTGGTCCCATAGCACTGGGCGCCCGAGGTGCTTGGCGCGGCGCACGGGCGGCAGCTCAGCCGGGTCCGTGCGCCCTAAGGGCGCCCGCAGTGGGCCAGACCCTCCCGCCTCCCGACCCTGCATGGCTCGCCGGCGGCTGTGGCCAAAATTTGGCTTTTTGGCAGCTTCAGCGTGGGGCAGACTTGGAGCCCGCGCTCCTCGGGCAGGCTGTGCTAATCTGGCGTGTGGACCAGGGTTCCGCTCCTGTCCCCATCCCCGCTGCCGGCGCCCTCCTCAGCCTGCAGCCCGCAGGCACTGCGGCAGCTGCAATCGGCGACCCCTGCGAGAGCGCTGAGGAGACAGAGAAGCGCCAGGAAGCAGCAGATCATGAGCAAAACATGAAATATTAGCACTTTGGGACCTTCCTGCCTACACAGATCGCAGGACGGGTGAGATGATTGCATGCCGAGACCGACCGGATCACTGAGTCGGGGAGGAGCTCAGTCCCCATGCCGGCAGGGACCCCTGGGTGGGCAGGGGAGCTGTTTACAAGCCCTGGACAGGTCTCTGGGTAGGGAGTAGCTGAGCCCACAAAGCAGCATCTGAGCAGCCTTTTGAGCAAAACTCTTAGCAAAAAGATTAAGGGACATTCCCCCAAAGAGAAGGAACAATTGGAGCAGCCTTTGCAACGGACCTTTGCCTGGTGAACTGCCTGTGTAATTTATAGCTCAACAGTTTGAATCTGATATCCAAAAATGGGAAGACAGAAGAACAAAACGCAGTCTCAGAACTCAACCCCACCCAGAACAAGTCCTGTATGCGAGGATATAGGGGAACCAGGAAGCCACATACCTGCAAGTTCGGAAACGATTGCATTCGAAATAAAGAAACATCTCCAACAGGCCATAGAAGAGATTAAAGCAGAAATAAGCCACATACCTGCAATTTATGAAACAATTACGTCCGAAGTAACAAAGCAACTCCATCAGGGCATAGAGCAGATTAAAGCAGAAATTAGTCACATACCCGCAATCTTGGAAGCGATCACATCCGAAGTAAAGAAACAACTCTATCAGGCCACAAAAGAGATTAAAGTAGAAATAATCTCTCAGACAAAAAATGAACTGAAAACCATAACGGAAGAAATGTTCCCCACACACAGAGAAGAAATAGATAAAAGAACAGAAGAAAATAAGAAACAAATGGAAACGTTACAAGAGCAATTTAGGAATGAATTACCACAAATGAAACAGATCCAAAGAGATTGCCAGGAATTGAAAACTTCCATTGAAAGCTGGCAAAACCACTTAAATGAAGCTGAAGATAGAATTTTAGATCTTGAAGACAGCATGGCAGCTAATGAGAGTGAAAGGAAGGGTCTCATAAAGTCATCAAGGATCCAAGAAAAATCAATCCAACAGCTGCAAGATGAGGCGAAAAGAAATAATATTCGAGTTACAGGAGTTAGTGAAACAGCAGGAGACAAAACAAATGATATAAAAAGAATATTTGATGAAATAATAGCAGAAAATTTCCCAAACATGGTAAAAGATACTGAAGTACAGTTAATCGAGGCATATAGAACCCCAACGAGCCATAACCCAAAGAAAACCACACACAGACATATAATAGTCAAGATCCCGGACATCCAGCAAAAGCACACAATATTAAAAGCTGCTAGAGAAAAGAAACAGATCACCTATAAAGGAAAACCCATCAGAATTACAGCAGACTTCTCAATGGAAACCATGAAATCAAGAAGAGCTTGAAGCTAGGTATTACAGATTCTGAGACAAAACAACTTCCAACCCAGAATGATGTATCCTGCAAAACTATCCTTCAAATTCAATGGAGAAATAAAATATTTCCACGACAAAGAACAACTGAAGAACTTCATGAGTGCCAAACCAGCATTGCAAAAGCGCTAAAAGATATTCTAGACAAAGAAAAAAGAGACCACAATCAAAAGAACAACGATAGAAATAACCCCCTAAACGGAACAAGTAAACAGACAGCAAAGGAAGGAAAATAACAAGAAACTAACATGACTAGAATAAGCCAACATATAACCATTATAACCATTAATGTAAATGGCCTCAATTCACCAGTCAAAAGGAAAAGATTGGCAGAGTGGATTAAGGAACACAATCCAACGATATGCTGTATACAGGAAACACATTTTACTCAAAGGGAAATCCACAGGCTGAAAGTTAAAGGGGGGAAAACAATTCTCCATGCAACAGGGCCCAGAAAAAAGCAGGGGTAGCTATTATGTTTGCAGACAAGGTAAACTTCAAACCAAAAACAATCAAAAGAGATAAAGCAGACCATTACATACTAGCTAGGGGAAAGCTGCATGAGGAAGAGGTAACAATCCTAAACATTTATGCACCAAAAAATGGAGCACCAAACTTTACAAGTCAAATCTTAACAGATGTGAAAAATCAAATAACTAATAACACTATTGTAATAGGGGACCTAAACACCCCTCTGACGCAAAGAGACAGGTCAACTTGACAGAAACTCAGCAAAGAAATAACAGACCTGAACCAAAAGTGTGAACAAATGGACTTAGTAGATGTATACAAACTGTTCTACCCCACAACATCAGAATACACATTTTTCTCACCTGCACATGGGTCTTTCTCTAAAACTGACCACATTCTAGCCCATAAAACATATCTACCTAAATGCAAAAGAATTGAAGTTATCCCATGCATATTATTAGACCACAGTGCAATGAAATTGGAAATTAATGACAAAAAGAACTCCAAAAACCGCATAAACGCTTGGAAATTAGACAACAACCTCCTGAATAACCAATAGGTCACACAAGAAGTGAAAGAAGAAATTAAAAAATACCTACAAATAAATGAAAATGCAAGTACAACTTACCGGAATCTGTGGGATGCAATGAAGGCAGTCCTCAGAGGGGAATTTATAGCAATGAACTATATATAAAGAAAATAGAAAGACAGCAAATAAATAGCCTAATGCTACACCTCAAACTCTTAGAAAAAGAGCAACAAGCCAAACCAAAAGCCCAAAGAAGGGAGGAGATTATAAAACTCAGGGCAGAAATTAATGCAATTGAGATGAAGAAAACTCTACAAAAAATAAGTGAATCAAAGAGTTGGTTCTTAGAAAGAATAAATAAAATTGATAAACCCCTAGCCAATCTTATCAAAAAAAAGAAGGGAAGAACTCAAATTCATGCAATAAGGAATGAAAAGGATGAAATCACTACAGATACCACAGAAATCCAAAAGATCATTAATATCTACTTTGAAAATCTTTACTCCCATAGGATAGAAAATTCAGAAGAAATGCACAGATTCCTAGAAAGGTACAACTTACCAAAATTGAATCAGGAAGACTTAAACATCCTGAACAACCCAATATCAATTAATGAGATTGAAAACGTTATTAAAAACTTACCAACAAAGAAAAGCCCAGGCCCTGATGGATTCACAGCAGAATTCTATAAAACATTCAGAGAAGATTTAATGCCAACATTCCTCAAACTCTTCAATGAAATCGAAAAGGAAGCAACTCTCCCCAACACATTTCTGGAGGCAAGTATTATACTGATACCAAAACCAGAGAAGGACCCAACCAAGAAAGAGAACTATAGGCCAATCTCTCTAATGAACATAGATGCAAAGATACTCAACAAAATACTAGCAAATAGATTACAGTGAATCATAAGGAAAATTATACACCACAACCAGGTAGGATTCATTCCAGGAATGCAGGGATGGTTCAATATTCACAATTCAATTAAGGTAATACATCATATTAATGCAGCCAAAGACAAAAACCACATGATTATCTCAATAGATGCAGAAAAGGCTTTCAATAAAGTCCAACATGCATTCATCTTAAAAACCTTAGAAAAAATAGGAATAGATGGCCTCTACCTCAATCTGATCAAAGCCATCTATGACAAACCAACGGCCAACATCATACTAAATGGACAAAAACTGAAAACTTTCACTTTAAAGTCAGGAACAAGACAAGGATGTCCATTGTCAACACTCCTATTCAACATAGTTCTAGAAGCATTAGCCAGAGCAATTAGACAAGAGAGAGAAATAAAAGGAATAAGGATAGGAAAGGAAGAAGTCAAACTATCACTATTTGCAGATGACATGATAATATACATTGAGGACCCCAAAAACTCCACAAGAAAACTCCTAGAATTAATTGACAAATTCAGCAGCGTAGCTGGATACAAAGTCAACACCCAAAAATCAATAGCATTCCTATACATGAACAACAAACAGACTGAGAGAGAAATTGAGGAAACCATACCTTTTACAATAGCAACCAAGAGTCTGACTAAATTTGCATGTCTGTATATGGGTCCATACATCAGCAATTCGAAGATATCAATGGATAAAACAACAACTACTGTTGAGACCATATCACCTTGTCTATAGATTAGTTGTGATTGTACTATTTTCTATGATAATGGGTGTCTGTTTGTCAATATGTTTTTGTACTTTTATGTTTCTAAAATAAAAAAAGAAAAAAAATAGCAACCAAGAAATTGAAATACTTAGGGATCAATCTAACAAAGAATGTGAAAGATTTATTCAGTGAAAACTACAGTACTCTGAAAAAAGAGATCGAAGAGGATTTCAATAAATGGAAAAACATACCGTGCTCATGGTTAGGAAGAACTAACATTGTAAAAATGGCCATATTACCAAAACTGTTGTACAGATTCAATGCAATTCCCATCAAACTACCATTAGCATACCTCACAGATCTAGAGAAAATATGCCTTAAATTCATCTGGAACCAGAAGAGACCCAGAATAGCAAAAGCAATGCTGGGCAACAAGGACAAGTCAAGTGGAATCACAATCCCTGACCTGAAATTATACTACAAAGCTTGTGTAATAAAATCAACCTGGTACTGGCTAAAAAACAGACCTGAGGATCAATGGAACAGACTGGAAGGTGCAACCACAACGAAAAACCCACTCAGCTACCTAATATTTGACAAAGGGGCCAACCAAGCTCACTGGAAAAAAGAAGGCCTGTTTAATAAATGGTGCTGAAAAAACTGGCTTGCCTCTTGCCAAAAACTGACAATAGACCCCAGTCTATCACCATGCACCAAACTCAGGTCAAAATGGATCACAGACCTCAACATTAAAACAGAAAGTCTAAATCTATTGGAAGAAAAAGTAGGTAAAAATCTTGAAGACATAGGAGTAGGCAGAGAGTTCATGAACAAAAATGAAACTGCAAGGGAAACACTTCAAAGAATCAATAATTGGGACCTCATCCTACTGAAAAGTTTTTGTACATCTAAAGAAATCGCCAGCAAAGTAAAAAGAAAACCCACAAATTGGGAAAATATCCTAGCTGGCTGTCCCTCAGACAAAGGTCTTCTATCTAGAACATACAAAGAATTAAAAACCATGTACCTGTCCAAATTCAAAGACCCAATCCAGAAAGGGGAATGTAAGATGAATACACACTTCTCAGATGAAGATATACAAATGGCAAATAAATATATGAGAAAATGTTCCACATCCTTAGTCATTCAAGAAATAAAACAACATTGAGATTTCATCTCACCCCAGTAAGACTGGCCAGTATGAAAAAATCAACCAATAACAAATGCTGGCGAGGCTGTGGAGAAATAGAGCTCTATTACACTGCTGGTGGGAATGCAGACTGGTGCAACCACTGTGGAGAGCCGTTTGGACATTTCTCAGCAAACTAGGTCTAGAGGTTCCCTTCAAACCAGCTATTCCCCTTCTGGGTATTTTCCCAGAAGATCTGAAAACATCATATCACTCGGATATATGTGCACCCATGTTTATAGCAGCGCAATTTGTAATAGCTAAATTGTGGAAGCAACCCAAATGTCCATCCACAGAAGACTGGATTAAAAAACTGTGGCATTTTTATATAATGGAATATTACTCAGCTATAAAGAGGGACAGATTTGGGGCCTTTGTAGGCAAATGGTCACAATTGGACACCATACTCATAAGTGAAATAAATCAGAGGTACATGTGCAAGCAACATATTGTGTCACTGGTGTAAGAACCTGAGGGTGGGAATATAAACTAAGAGACATGAAGGAAATCTGTTCAAAAGTAAAGAACAGATGGGACGAGGGAAAGGAGAAAAGAAAGAGGCAAAAATGTGTGTATGTATGTATGTATATACATATGTGCAGGATGGCTAACATGGTTCTACTATTGTATTATGTCACTTAATGGTAAGGAATAGTTGATGACTGGTTGTTTGATCAATCTTGTATGTCTATATGTGTTCTCCTGAGCATACACTTTGAAGATATCAATATGCAATGCAACAACTATTGTTGGTTTCCTGTTGCTTTGTCTACGATTCAATTCTGACTATATTGTTATTGTGCTACTTTGTATCTCTTTGTTAATGCTTTCTGTGTGTTTTTTTCTGTTGTTGATGTAGTTCTTTTTCTTTCACACTTTAAAAAAAAGAAAAATTATATTAAAAAATATGTAAGTATGTATGTATATGTAGCATATCTAACATAGTTGTACTACTGACTTAGGTCACTTTATTGTAAGGAATATTTGATGATTAATTGTTTGATCAATGTTGCGTGTCTATATCTATGTTCCTGGATATATACACTTCGAAGTTATCAATATGTAATGCAACAACCATTGTTGATTCCCTGTCACCTTGTCTGTAACTCAGTTTTGATTGTACTATTCTCATGCTACTTTGTGTCTGTTTGTTACTATGTTTTTGTTCTTTTACTTTTAAAATAATTTTTAAAAAAGTTGTACATGTCTGATATTTTGTCCTGGTAATAAAGAACTGACTAATCCAAACTATAAACGTTAAAGAGATTGAACAATTACCTAAAATATACCTACAGAGGAACACTACCAAGTGGATGTGCAGGTAAACTGTAATCCACCTTCAGGAGCATACCACTCTCTCGTCTATAAAGTTTCAAGGAACAGAAAACAATAATAGGTAACAATAAAAGATCGCTTGCTGTGTGATGGCCCTGTTCTTACTGATTTATTTTTTCAAACTGCTTTAATTTCAAAGCATTTGACTGAGGAAGAAATTTCCATTTTCCAACTTAGGAAACTTTGTAAAAAGAGATTAGAGATAACTATTATTAAAAGTAGTTCAAATAAAAAAAGAAGAGAACATGCAACTTATTTCATGATACTAGTACAACTTAGATATGAACACCAGATAGGACAGCAAAAGACAAGGAAATTATACATTGAACTCATTTACAAAAATACCAAAATTCTAAATAAGATATTAACAAACTAAAACCAGGAATGAATGTTTAATAGTATAGCCAAATAGGGTTTACCGAGCATACAAATTTAGTTTCACATTTTAAAAACCTCCTAGCATAATTCATCACACTAATCAGCCAAAATGTATGATAATGTTAATTAATGCAGGGCAGGGAGACTTTTAGCAACTTTGAGTAGAAAGAAGTAGCCTTGAATTGTGAAAAGCATTGGTTAAACCCTACGGTAAACATCCTAGCTAAGGCTAAGTCATCATATACATGTAATTTCTTTAAAAGAAGAAACAAAGATGCCAGTTATTCCCATATACTTAATATCATACCGAAGGTCTTAGCCAATGCAATGTGAAAAAGATATTTTTAATATAAGGAACAGGAGAATAAGAAGAGAACATACACAACTGGAGGAAATGACATTTAATAAAGAACTGTTATCCAAAATATACAAAGAATTCTTAAATACAACACTAAGAAAATGAACAACTAATTTAAAAATGAGCAAAAGATCTGAATAGATATCTTATCAGAGAAGACATACAGGAAGCACATGACAGGTAAGCACATGGAAGGATGCTTCGGCTGGGTATGTAGCTCAGTGGTAGAGCATGTGTTTAGTATATGCAAGGCCCTGAGTTTGATCCCTAGAAGTGTGTGTGTGCACGTGCACACAAACGCACACAAATAAAAGGGGGAAAGGGACTCAAAATCATTTTCTTAGATAATTGCTTGTTAAAACAATAAGCACACCTATCAAAATGGTCAAAATCCAAAACACTGACAACGCCAAATGCTGGCAAAGACGCATAGCAATGGGAACTGTCATTCACTGCTGGTGGAATGCAAGGGGTGCAACCATGTTGGAAGAGAATTCAGCAATTTCTTATAAAACTACATAATCTCTTACCATCCAATACAGCAGTCACAGTTCTTAGCATTTTACCCAAACAAGTTGAAAACTTAAGTCCACACAAAGACCTACGCATGGATGTGAATGCCGCCTTTATTCATAACTGCTGAAACGATGAAACAACCAACACGTCCTTCAGTAGATGAATGAGCAGATAAACTGTAGTACAACCTGGCAAAGGAATATTGTGCAGTGCTAAAAAGAAATGGCCATAAATAAAAGAACCGTGTATTACTAAATGAAAAAGTCAATTGGAAAACCACACACTGTTCAATGCCAACTCTATGCCCATGTGAAAGACAACACTCTGGAGACAGTGAAAGGGTCCATGGTTGCTGAGGCTTAGGGAGGAAAGGTACTCACTGGAGATTGAACCCAAGATCTCACTGAGCTATATCCCAAGTTCCTTTTTTTTTAGACAGAGTCTCATTACGTTTCCCAGGCTGGTCTGGGACTTGTAATCTTCCTGCCTCAGCACAAAGGACATATCGGGCAATGAAACTGTAACAAGGGTTTATAGGCTGCTTTTGCTAAAAAGCACTGGCTCATCACTTCTGGCTACAGATGCCCCATGGGTGACTAAAGGTAGGATAAAAGGCTTGGCATCTCTGCTTTCATTCTGACTGTCCTTTCTCTGGATCATTTTCCACTGTGTCACCTTGGATTCCACAAACAACAGATCTGTTATCTTTGGGACAAAGATAACATTATGTAATACAGTATCCAGTGCTAATTCCCTACTATCTTCTCTATAATTTTGTAATTCCTTTATTGTTTTTATGTTAACAAATGTGAAGCTAACTATGCAATATAGAATCCAGTGGTAATTACCTACTATCTTCTCTATAATTTTGTATTTCCTGTATTGTTTCTGTGTTATTCTGGTTTATATGTCTCCATTCTTTTGTCTTTAAAATAAAATTTTAAAAAATATATCTTGGGACAGAAGTCAAAACTACCCCCACTGACAACAGTAACTTGCTTATTACTGACAAGGGTCCAGCTGACCATCCTAAGGTGATCAACCAGACTACAATTTGACCAAGACTGCACAGTATGCATAATTCTTTCCCCCAGCCTCATATAGTCTTGGAGTTTTGTTAACCTCTCAAAGACTGGGGTAAGGATTTGGTCCCTGTGTCTTCCCAGTATAGCTATACTGAGTAAAGTTTATTTTCTGCTTTTCTCCATTACTTTTTCCATTTGATTTCGGGAAGAAATAGCCAGTCCTGAGTTGCTGAGATCCCCAGACTTCCCTGGCCTGGTACTCAAGTAACAAAGTTACTCTGTGTGATGCTATACTGGTAGATACATGTTTATTACACATTTGTCCAAATAGATTGAAGCTACAATACCAAGAGTGTGCCATAGCACAAATCATACAATTCATTTATTTTTAAAGAGACAAAAAAAAATAAAAGTGGTACAGAATTAGAAACAAGATGATTAGTAAATTAATAATGGTTAATATCTTGCATATTGTTACATTTAAAGTAGTTGCTCGAATTACAAAATATATGCATGCAAAATTGATCAAACAATATAAGCACTAACTGTTCCTTTCAATGAACTAATATAAATTAGTAGGACAATTATTTTAGCTATCTTGTGTGTGTGTGTCAAGGTAAGTTTCTGGGCTGTAATCACTCTGTGAGGGATGTTGCTAATGAGGAAGTCTATGCATGTGTGGAGACAGAGGTTACATGGGACTTCAATTTCCACTCAACTTTGCTCTGAGCGCAATACTGCTCTAAAAACCAAAGTCTGCTTAAAAATATGTGTATATGATATTAACAAATAATCATGATCCATAATGTGATTATCAATGTAGAAAACTTAAGGATGCATAAATTATTAACACTGTTAAGAAAGTCCAATATAGATACAACATCCAAAAATAAATAGTCCTCCTATTATGACATAAGAAATCCATATCCTCAGTAAGTACTTAATATCAAGAAAATATATTGATACCTGTAAGTCAATACAATGACCCCATTAAAAATGGTCAAAGTATATGAATAAGCAATTCAGAAACTCAAATGACCAAAACCTCATTAGTAATCAGACAAGTGGAAATTAAAACAAAAACAATATTTTCACAAGCATCAGGATGAAAAATTCTGTTGTCAAATGTTGGCAAAGGGACAGGGAACTAGGAAAATTCTTGAAGCTGAGTGTCTTAGTAACTTCCCCATGGCTGGAACACAGCCCCTGATGCCCACAACTTAAAGGAGAAGCTTATTTGGCTTATGGTTTCCAGTGGGTTCAGTCCAAAGCCAGCTGCCTCCATGGCAGAAGTGCATGGCGGAAGAGCCCTAGAGGAGGAAATTTCCTCATCACGTGGCAGCCAGCAAGCAAAGAGGAGAGGGAGGAGCCAAAAACAAGAATACACCCTCACAGTTCACATCCCCCGGTGACCCACCTTCTACCAGGCCCCACCTCCTCACAGCACGTTCAGCCACTGCACTCCCCAATGAATGGATCTACTGATGAGCACAGCATCTTCACAATCCAATCACCTTTCAAATACATCAGACTTTGGGGGACCTTTTGGACCTATATCATCATAGTGATCAATAGACAGTCAATTGATAGATGTTGGAAATAACTAATGAAGACCAGAAATTCCACATCCAAGTGTTTGCCTTAGAGGAACTCACATGGGGAATTCTGTGGAAGTCTCTCCTTTGGTTAGAATTGTTAATTGTTACATCATCTCTGTACCAGTGCTATGGTCTCCTTGTCTTCCCAAAGAGAATGTCCTGTGAGTCTATTGCCTTGATGATTAGAAGTCATCCTGAAAGTAAGATTAAATCTGCCTCTGAGTGATGGCTAGGCTCTTTCTTCCATCTTTCTTCCACTACTGGACCCTCTCCCTTTACTGCGAAACCATTCTTTTAATTATCTAATCTGAATTACTGAGGTTGTGATCTTCATAGGTATTAATTGGACACGTTGGTGCTCATTTTCACGTGAATAAATGCTGTTTTCAGTGTAAATGAGTGTCAACCCAGACTGCACATTAGAATGCAACTGGAGAAATTTGGGTGTTTGGATTTATTTCTATTTTTAAATAAAATAACACTAATGCTTATCACCCACTACAGGGATTTTCACCCAGTTAATTCAGTTAGAATGCCCAGAAGCTGATGTGGAGCTGTTCGTTACTGTTGTTGCTGCTGTTTGTTTGTTTGCTTGTTTGTTTGTTTGTTTGCTTGTTTTCCTCTTTTGCAGCACTGGAGATCAAACTTGGATCTTCACACAACCAGGCAAGCGCCCTACGACTGAGATATACTCCCCACTCTGTTATATTTTTAAATGCTACTCGGGTACTTTGAACATCCAGCAGGATGCAGATTCCCTCCATGGACTGCAGGGCCTCAGAGGCAGATTCAATACAGCGCAGTGGTTAGGAACAGGGCCCAGAGGACCTGGGCAGATGTAGAGACTCATGAAATACTGTGCCTTTTCCCTGGCAGTAGACAGTCTTATCATCCAGTTTAGCAGAGTCAGCATAGCCACATGCTACCAAATATGAATTTAGCACCTTTTCAAAGAACTGGTGTATATTTAACAGGAAAATACTTCTGAACAATATTTAACCTTAGACCTAAAACTTCCCTTGAAATTTTTCACAAATCAGCAGCTTTGAGACAATAAAACAATGAGAAATTATTAACCACAATGACCAGTGTTGGTGCTTTTGCTTATCCTGGATCCAAATCCAAAATGTCTATAAATTAATAAGAACACAAGGGACACATAACATGCAGAGTAACTGGCACAACCACTAATGAACTGGGCTCACAAAGAACTGAAATCTCATTTGGTAAAGCACAGTTGTGTCTGTTTCTGGGAAGTTATACCTGCTTAGAAAAAGCCTATATTCCTGTCTGGCTAAGCAATGTCAGTGTGTTTACATTAAAACAATGGCAGAGATATGTGCTTATTGAAATAGAAAGACTTTAACGACAATTTAAGTGAAAAAGTACATTATAACTATGTATGCACTCTGACCTCATTTTTGAGAATATTTTTATTGATCAATGTTTGTGTATTCATTAAAATTTTAATAATAGTTAACTCTATATGGTGGCTATTGAAGAATATTATTTTTGCTTTATTTTTTCTACAAAAGACAAATTTGTATAGCATACTTGAAAAGATAAATTTCAAAAATCAATAAATCAGAAGTCTCAAGCAAATGTAAAACTGAACATTCTTGAAGAGATTTTTTCATAATGAAACAGAAATGTAACCAAAGAACAAATATGTTTTAAAACACCAGCTTTCATTTGCAGCAACATGGGTGGAACCAGAGCATATTATGTTAAATTAAATAAGACAGGCACAGAAAGCAAATACCATATGTTCTCACCTATATGTGGGAGCTAAGAATGCTGATTTTATAGAAGTAGAGAACATACAGTGGTCACTAGAGGTTAGGAAGGGTAGAAGGAGGGTGGGTTAGAAGGAGGTTAGGTCATACACCAAAATACTGTTAGAAATATGTCCTAGTGGTCTGGGGTTTGGGGGCTTTTTACTAGTTTGTTTTGTTTTGTTTTTTTGAGACACGCTCTCTCTATGCAGTTCAGGTTAGCCTTGAGCTCACTTTGTACCCCAGACTGGTCTCGAACTTACAACGATCCTCCTGTCTCAGCTTCCTGAGTGCTGGGATTATAGGCATGCACCACCATGCCCAGCTTAGTCCTAGTGTTTATAATGCAGTAGAGTGACCACAATTTACCATGATTTATTGTTTATTTATTAAGGAACTGGAAGAGAAGCATAGTGGAATGTACACATATTCCCAGCACTCAAGATGGCTGAGGCAGAAGGATCACAACCCATCCTGGACAACTTAGTAACTTAGTAAGAACCTGTCTCAAAACTGAAAATGAAAAAGGCCCTAGGTTCAATTTCTAGTACTGAAAGAAAAAGAGCTAGAAGAGAGTTCAAAGCTTTTTTATATTAAAAAAATGACAAATGTTTAGGGAGATGGAAAGGCAAGCGACACTGATTTGATCATTGCACATTGTATATATAAACTATGTTAAAGGATCACACTGTATCCCATAAACATGTATCATTATTATATTTCAGTTAAAATAATTTTTAGGACTGAGGATATAGCTCAGTGGTATAAGCACCTACCTGGCAAGTGCAAGTCCTAAGTTCAATCGCTGGTACCATGGAATAAAAAATAAAATAAAATAATTTTTAGAACACAAATTTACATGGAGTAAAGAAACATTGAAAAAAATGTGCAAAAGGAGCCAAAATCGATTTTTCACAAGGGCCAATGAAAACCACTTAAGCCTCCTAGATAGAAAAGGATTTGCATATCTATCATTACTTATAATTTACAGAATTACAAAATAGCACTGAGAGGCTTGTGGTCAAAATTGTATCACAACAGGCCAGACTCGGTGGTGTACACCTATAATCCCAGCACTCAGGGGGCTGAGGCAAGAGGATCACTGTGAGCTCAAAGCCAACCTAGGCTACAAAATGAGTTCAAAATCAGCCTGAACTGCATAGTGAAACCCTGTCTCAAAAAGACAAAAGCAATTATATCATTATTTATTTTATTAAAAATAGGTATTTTTCTATGTGTCAAAATTTATGTATAAATGGTCACAAAGAAACAAGGTCTTCTGGAAAGCTCTAGCTCCACATTCCAATTCTGCCATCTCTAGTGGGCAAGTTCCTGCCACTTTTCACTGCTGTTCCTTCCATTTCCTGAGTGTGAAATAGGGTTACAATCCCCATGACACAGCTTTACTTTGAGGCTCCAGTGAAAAGCAGACTGGCTGGCACAGAAAGCCTCAGAGGCTGGTGGCCTAATTCACTAAAGTACAATGTCAGTCACATAATACATGCTCCACCAAGATTAAATGAAAGGATGGGAATATGTATTTCAGCCAGTTATTCTAGGTCACTTCTGGAGGCCAACTGTGTGACCACTAGCATGGCACTACTCTTGCTTTGGCTTGTGTCACAGATTATGCCCCAATCTCTCAGGAGCCCTGGGTCCTTGGAATCTCTTCAGTGCCAGAGTTGAGGCCAAAGACAGCTCCCCTGCACAACCCCTGAACAGGCTCTTCCTGTGAATCTTTGCCCATTTGAAGCAGCTGAACAATGCTTCTCAGTAAGTCCTATGTAGATGTAGGTTGTCAGATTATTTCACCATGGAAGTAAGGACTCAGCTCTGGATTCTATGTAGAAAAATACCACCTGGACTCCAGTCTTTCAATGCCTTTTCAACAAGCAGAAACACCTACTCTTGAGCACCTTGGGTCTCTGATCTCCACACTGCTACCCCTCAGGATACACTGCTGAGCACTGAGTTAGGATGGTGCCACGAAAGAGCTTATACCCACGCCTCTTCCTCCATCCAGCATGAGCAACGTTTC
The DNA here is from genome assembly GCA_004027595.1 of Dinomys branickii. Taxonomy (NCBI): domain Eukaryota; kingdom Metazoa; phylum Chordata; class Mammalia; order Rodentia; family Dinomyidae; genus Dinomys; species Dinomys branickii. The sequence continues at coordinate 36,910 of PVLD010008963.1, forward strand.
CTGGAATCCAGTATCAGCACCTCACCAAGGGGGGAGAAGGAGAGTTAATGTATCCTTCTCTGCCATGACTCTGTCTTTGGCCACTGATAGTACAGGCAAAGTCCCAGGGGTTAAGGCTAAAGCCACCTATTCATCATTAATTTGCTAATCACAAAACAAATTAAGAAGGATATTCAGTGTTTTGAGCCGCAGATAGGGCCGGAAGATACTTGCTAACCACCCCCAACAAGGACCTTATTATTGAGTAGACCAAGTACCTTCAAGTGGAAGAAGCACTCTGCCAACTCAAGATGCAGAATGGACGGATAATGAGAAGAAGAAGGAGGAGGAGGAGGAGGAGGAAGAAGAGGAGGAGGAGAAAAAAGGGAAGGGGGAGGAGAAAGAGGAAAGATAAAGAGACGAGGAGGAAAAGGAGGAGAGGGTGGGAGGGGAAGGGAAAAGGGAAAGAAGGAGAATGGAAAGGAGACCACATCAGCAAGTCCACTCGAAGCTGCAGCCCCTCCCCACACTTCTCCTAAGCACAACCTCCCTCTCTTCCCTCTGGTTCACTTCTGGTTCTTCCACAGCCTTACTTGGCCCAAATCCTAGTGCCATAGATTCTGGAACTAAGGATAGGACTGAAATCCATCAGATAAGTGGATCATTTTTGGACCAAAATCTTTCAAGAAGTGTGATTTGCGAAGTTTTGCCACCCAGAGATACACAGATGGCTGAAAGCCCTTTCCAGTGGGACTGCCCGTATCTAGGCCCCCAACTAGCTGAAGACCAAGTCGCATTCAGGCCACCCAAGATGGACACCCCAATGATGCCACAGAAGAGAAGAAACAACTGCCAAGGACCCACAATCTCATATCCTACAGTTTGCATATGAACCTGCTCACCGGCTTCTATAGTTTTGCTACACCAGGGACTGGGTAGGGGACATCTTACACTTCACTTCTCGTTTGTCTTGGATCCAACATAGGAAATAAATGATTTTTCAAAGCCTCTTGAATTGAAGAAAGGACTAAACATGTCATTGATTTAAAAAAAAAAACAGTGTAAATCTTGCCTTTTGTATGAGAAACCATCTTGTACTACTTTAAAGTTAAACAAAATAATCCCAACACCAACATGTGAGGAAGATAAAAATCATTTTTATAGAATTTACCTAAACAAGAATATTTTTGAGACCTCATTTGGCATTTATTTTTTCTAGACCTGAGCAACCCTTCAAGGGTTTCCCTAAGCAAGCATTTTTTTCAATTTTTTTCTGTATTAGTACATCTTTGTAGTACATGATGATCACACTCCTTGTAAGGAGTTGGAACATGTACATAACACATCCCAATCATTCTTTTAACCCTCCCCCTCCCCTTCCTTACCCATCTCTTCATCTAGAATTTGGATCATTTCTTACTTGCAAAATAAGTTATTTTGATGATTTTAGATTCTAAATAACGCTTGTGAACTTTCAAACCCCAGGCTTCCTAATCCCTTTACTGCCGACACAAGCACTGATTTCATTGAATAAAGCTCCTCACCGACCGTCTCAGGCTGTTTCGGCCCTTTGACTGCGCTCGTACATGGTCCATTCTTGTCACCTAGGGGACTTAAGGTCTATTTGCGACCAGGGTACAGGTAAAATCCAGACATAGCAGGAACTCCTCTTCCTGTCCTGAAAAGTGAAGTTTCCTTTCTTTTTGATAGATTTAATGTATCCCTTTGTTCTGCAGTTTAGGGATGTTTTGATTTGGTTGGTTGTTTGGTTGGTTGGTTCATCGGTTCGTTGGTTTACTTGAGGAGTGGGTTACTGGAGACTGAACCAAGGGCCTTTGTGCTAAACTACGTCTTTAGATCTTTTCTTTTTTTTTTTTTTTTTAATTTTAAGATGGGGTCTAGTTCAGTCACTAAGTTGCCCAGACTAGATTCAAACCTGCAGTCCTCCTAGCTCTCAGCCTCCCCGAATGCTGGGATGACAAGTAGACACTGCCAAGTCCAGTTTGCAGCCGATACTTATCGCAGGGCTTCCTGGGCCACTGCTATTGGAGACACGCCTCCCTTTTGCATGCCACAGAGCAAATATGTCTTGCACTGTAAGAGTTCGACTGGGTTGAGGCAACCAAAGGAAGAAAATTCAATTTACTGATTTAATATAGTTAAGTGAACATTAAACTTTTGCTTAAAAAAAATTGTAATGCAGGGTTCACATGCCACTAGTAACACCTGATTTTTATTTCCTCACTGAGGTCAGAGCCTGAAACGTTTTGGCAAGGGTGAAGGTTAGGCATTGCAAATTTTTTTCTTTGAAACTGTTTTTCCCCCAGACAAGCTTGAGACACATACCACGCTACTTACCAAGGAAAGGAAGTAAGAAAACTGTCTTTTTGTTTCTCTACACATGTACCTGTTCATTCATTATCTTGAACACTGTCTCACATAAATGCTGTTTGTTGTTTTAGATTGTATCTTAATCTACCTAAGTGGCTATTCCTTTCACAGACAGACCCTGGAATCTAAAATCATCAGAACAACTCATTTATTTGTTCCTTGTTACGATCTCTTGTTTTGATAATAAAAAGCCCTATTACTTTCTCAAAAGAAAATATGGGTTTCAACAGAGATTTGTTTCTGGCCAAGTGGAAGCTGGTGTGGGCAGGCTCTTGGGGCCCACAAGTTTCTCCCTGTTTTATCTTCCAATTCCAGACTGAAGCACTTTGCAACATTCAGGTCCATTCTGGGGATATTTTCAGGTTCATTCAGGGTGCTTGTAAACAAAACAAAGTCCCATGAAGAATGTAGCTTTGCTCCTAAAAAACCAAAGGATTCATCACATCCCAAATCCTTCTCAGATGGAATTAGACCATCTTTGTTAAAATGATTGATCTGAAATGGGGCGATCTACAGCATAAAGTGCTTTTCAAAAGTGAGTGTGTCTCTCATCTAACTTTCCCTGGATTTCTTCCCAGAAATGATACTATCCAAATAAAATAACTAAAACTCCAGGCAAGGCTAACACAAAATACTTGCTAAAAATAAAGGGAGTATGGATATTATCACGATGACAAAGAGCTTCTGGGCCCTTTTTCCCCTATAGAAACACCAAATAAACTGCTAAATAAAATAAATTTCTAGAAGCTCTGAAAACCAAAGATGTAAAGTGATCAAGCAAATGCTTAATCAAGAAAAAGCAACATTCAGCTGGGCATGGTGGTCCATGCCTGTAATCCCAGCACTCAGGAGGCTGAAGCAGGAGAACAGCAAGTTTGTGGCCAGCCTGAGCTACATAGCAAAATCCTATCTCAAAAGAAAAGAAAAAAGCAGCATTCAAAATAACAGGAAATTTTATGAGAATTCCACTAGTCCATGCCTCACCCTCTCCACAGCATGATGCACTGTGTTTGAGAGATGTTGTCCAATCTCTCCTACCTTCCTCAAGTCATAAAAAGCTGAGTGGAAATTGTTTCTAGTGCTCATGTCTACCCTGTATGTGAGTTGCTTGAGAGACTGGTACAGTGTCTATAAGGTGTGATAGAAAAATAAGGTGAATATTTAAATTTTTAAAAAATTTATTACAGTGAAAGACACATTGCCATTCATCTTCCTCAAAATACTGCCCCTCACTTGGAACACACACATGCCATCATTCTGCTCACTTTCTGAACCAGCTTCAGAAGTCCTCCTTTGTGAATGCTTTTCATTGTGCTCTTGTAGCTGCCTCGATGTCCTGAGACCATTCGAAATGTTTACTTCTTGTGGTCGTTTTAGTCACACGGTGCCAGGTCCAGTGGCTAAGCCTGCCCTTCTGCGATGGCCCTGAGAACAGCATTCACTGGATTTTTTTTTTTTTTGACACCTTGTTAAGACAGTGACGAAAGAGGACTTCCAGAGCTGCTTCTGAAGATGGCAAGAACAATGGGATAAGTGTGTGGGAAAGGGAGAGTGAGTACTTTGAGGGGGATTAATGGCAATATTCTTTTTACTGTACCAGTTTTTAAAATTGCAACTCGTTGTGTATTTTTATTACATTGCATATTTCTCCTGGCTCAGCACCTAGATGGGAACAGCAGCATAGTTCGACTCTAAGGCTGGAACCTGGCAGATTCTGTGATCTATGAAAATCACAGGAGAACTAAGCATCAATAGACACCTGGGGCATGAGATTTTCATCAGAGAAATACAATAGAGCATCTAAGGCCCTGAACAGAAGACCTCAGAACTTGGACACCTATCCTGGAGTGATCTCAAGGCTCAAGGACCCAATAATTAATAAAACAATTCAGCACCAGTCTTTAAAGATTAGTAGAGCTGATCGTTATTTCAAATGCCCAGTTTTCAATGAAAGATCACATTGCACTAAGGACACAAGAAAATGGCCTAATTACAGCAACAAAACTCCAGACAGTCTCTAAAGATGTACACACATCCACCTGTTAAAGACTTTAAAACAACTGTCTTAATATAACCAAAGAGCTAAATGAAATAATATGCACAGTATTCAGGATGATAAATAATCCAGATATTTTACAGCACAAGTGCCTAACAAAATGCAAATATTATCTAAGTAGTTGTTGAGCTGTAGTTGTTGAAGAAATAATAACAAAAGCAAAGTCTATACAGGCACAATATTTTTTAATATTTTTGAATCATATTTGGTTGAGTCCATAAATGCAAAATACCAGAGGACAAGGGGTTAACTATGTTCTGTGTTTTGTTTTGCTTTCCTTTAAAATTCTGAACATATTAACTCATTGGTTTTGAAATCTTTAGTAGTAAATCTGATGTATGTGTGTTATTTTCGTTTATTCATATATCACTTTTCTGATTTCTCATTCAAGCTTTCCTTGATAGCTGCAGGGACTTGGTTCTAGGACCTCCTGTGGATACTAAATTTATGGACGTTCAAAAGCTTTGTAAAAAATTGTGTATAATTTGCATATAACATATGAACATTGTGTTAGCTTTTTGTCACTGTGATCATATACCTGACATAAACAATATAAAGAAGAAAAGTTATGATTTTAGAGATTTCTAGCCCATGGTCCAGTGGCTCTAGGGAAGAGACATCAGGCAGAGGGTGTGATGCAGCAAACCTGCTCACCTCATGGCAGTCAAGAAGCAGAGACAAGGAGAAAAGCCTAGCGTGGGAGGTAGGTCTATTTCTTTCAAAGGCGCTGCCCTAGTGACCTACTTCCTCCAATGAGGCTTCAGCTCCTAGCAGAACACTCAGCTATGGATTAATCCACCAATGAGGCTAGCCCCCTCATGATCAAACTGCCTACCAAAAGTCCTCCACTGACCATGACCCTCCAGAAAGACACTGTAGATTCAAACCATTACATAAATCCACCATATTAATAGGTACACTATATACAAAGATCTGATCTGTGACCTCAATAAGATGAAAAGTGAGTACAGTTACAAAGGACTAGCCAATTTATATGTGATTGAAATTAAGTTAGTAGCAATATGAGACACATTATTATAACTTTAGAACATTACATGCAATCCTCTTAACGGACACCAAGAAAATAGCCACAGAATATACAATATACAAAAGAAAATGTGAATGGAATGAAAAAATGTGTCACTACCAAAGCACAGAGAAAGAGCAAGAAAGTAGGAGAGCAAGAATGAGAGAGAGAGAAGGCAGTGCAGTGATGGAGGAAAAGGGGAACAGAAAAGGCTATGCAGTATGCAGAAAACGAATAGCAAAATGGCAAAAGTGTTTGTAGGGCTGGAGATACAGCTCAGTGGCACAGCACCCTGCTTGGCAAGCACAAGGTCCTGAGTTCGATTCCCAGTACCAAAAAAAAAAAAAAGTCACTTTGAATGCAAGTGGATTAAATCCCTCAATCAGGAGACAGATTGGCACAACAGAGAAAAAAAAGAAGATCTGACTGCATGCTGCCTATAAGAAATGCACTTTAGATCTAATAGGTTGAAAATGAAAGGAAAGAAAAAGACATTACATGAAAATATTAGCTAAAAGAGAAAGCAGTGAGTTTACAGCAGCATTTGATAAAATATACTTTGAGTCAAAAGAGACAACAATATCATATGATAGTAAAAGAGTCAGTTCACCAGAAATAAACAGCAATTATAAACATAAATGCACCAAACTTCAGAGCTCCAAAATATAAGAAAAACATCTGGGCAGAATGGAAAGGAGAAATACCTCTACACCGATATTCTGAGACCACAGTACCCTACTTTCCATAGCGAACAGAGGGCCAGGGATATAGCTCAGGGTTCAGCACCTGCCAGGCAAGAGTGAGGGTGTGAGTTTGATTCTTAGCACCACAAATAAATAAGAATAATAATGAATAGAACAATCATGTGGACCTAACTTACAAATACAGATCATTTCACTCAACAGCAGAACACAAATTTTCTTCCCTATATTTGGATAATTCTCCAGGACGTATCATATATTAAACCATAAAAAGTCTTAATAAATTTCAAAATATTGAAATCATACAAAGTATACTTTCTGATCATAAAATTAAAACCAGAAATCAACAGCAAAAGGAAAACTAGAAAAGTGATAAATGTGTAAGAATTAAATAATATACTCTTAAGCAGCACATAAGTCAAAGAAAATAGCATTGGGTGATATAAAAATAAAAACACAACATATAAAAACTAATGAGATACAGCCAAAGATATGTTCTAAGAAGGAAATCTAGAGCTGTAAAACACGTTAGAAAAAAATCTCAAATCAACAACCTCACTTTCTATCTTAAGAAATCAGAAAAAGACAAACACAAATTTAGTATAAGGGAATAATAAGTATTAGAGCAAATATAAATAAAATAGAGAATAATAAAATAGTAGGGAAATATCAATGAAATCAAGTCAATTTTTTTTAAAAGATCAACAAAACTGACAGATTTTCTAGATTGACTAGAAAAAATGAAGGAAGACTCAAACAAAAAATGAAAGGAGAGATTACAAAGTTATTTTACTGAACCACAAAGAATTATAAGAGTATGATTTGGCTGGGGATATAGCTCAGTGGAATAAGCGCTTGCCTAGCAAGCGCAGGGTCCTGAGTTCGATCCCCAGTACCGCAAAAAAAAAAAATAATAATAATAATAATAATAATAATATAAGAGTATGATTTAAAATCGTGTTTTTTGAGACAGGGTCTCACTATGCAGTTCAGGCTGGCCTTGAGCCTACTTTGTAGCCCAGGCTGGTCTCCAACTCACAATGATCCTCCTGCCTCAGCCTCCTGAGTGCTGGGATTACAGGCATGCGCCACCACACCTGGCTAAAATTGTATACTAACAAGCAAGATAACCTAGACAAAATGGGAAAATCCCAAGGAACACACACTCTACTAAGAATGAATCATAACAAAATAGAAAATCTTACCAGATCTATCAGTACAAAGGAATTGAATGAGCAGTTTTTCAAAATCCCAAAGACAAAGGGCAGAACTAGATGACTTCACTGCTAAATTCTACCAAACATTTAAAGAATTAACACTAATCCTTCTCGAACCCTTCTAAGAAAATTGACAGGGTAGGAAACTTTCGAACTCATTCTGAGACCAGCATTATCTTAGTATCAAAGCCGGACCGCAAGAAAACTACAAACCAATATCCCTTAGGAGTATTGATACAAAAATTCTCAATAAAATACTAAAAAGCCAGTTTCAAAAGCATATTAAAAGAACTGACTGCCATTACCAAATGAGATTTATTCCTAGGATAGAAGAATATTTCTTCATTCAAAAACCAATATTTAAGACAGAACATCACATTATGGAATGGAGAAATAAAGCACATGTGTAGGGCCCAAAACAATTTTTTTAAATGTTGAAGTTGGAGACCTCACACCTACTGATTTCAAAATGTACAGTAATCAAAAACAGTGTGGTACTAGCATAAAGACAGATATATTCACTAATGCAGGAGAATAGCAAAAATAAACTCTCAAATGTATGGCCAAATGATATTTTAATAGAGTTCTAAAACCACTCAATAAAGAAATGGCAATCTTTGTTATGAATGTACCTACATTGATGTTTGGGCACTAGTTTAATAGTGTGCAGTCAAAAAAGAGAACAAAAACAGATTTTACCCTAAAAAGATGCTTTCCAAAGGAAAGTAAATAGTTACCTGGCAAACTGTGCGGTGAAAGTTGGATCTGAAGTGTCCCCATCTATGGTGACACTGGGAGAGGGTAGACAAACCAGGAAGCAGGGCTTAGAAGTTCATTCCCATGGAGAAGGGGTGACCTTGAAGGTTGTACTGGGATCCCAACCTCTTCTCTGTGTTTCCTAGTGATCACGAGGTAAGCAACTCCTCTACCACCCACTCCCTAGCACGATGTTCTGCCTTGCCACAGGCCCAGAAGGAATGGAGTCAACCAACCATAGCCTTAAACTTCTGAAAGTATGAGCCAAACTAAGCCTTTGCTCCTCTCAAGCTTATTTTCTCAAAGTCTTCGTCACAGCAATGAAAAGCTGACTGACACAATTCCATAGCAGTTAGAACAGAGACACATGTGTGAGAACTGTGCCTTTATTCCACCCACAACAAGAAAAAAACCCTGATCTGGAAAGAGAAACTGATCCCCACGACAACCCAAGTTCGTTCTGTATATGACAACGTGGTTTCCACCAAACTCTGCTTTCTATCACCTTGCTTGTTAATAATGTCTATTTTGTTAGTTTAAAATTTTTAGTATTTTTATTAAAACATAACAGCGCTTGTGCAACCCCCTTATGGGCCATCTGTCTACCGTTCATCAGGCCACTCAGGTTAATGGAGAAGAAAAAGCAGAAGGCCCCACTCTGAAGTTATAAAAAATAAAAAGTAAAATGTTCCCTTCCTCAGATGGATAGACGAGAGGCTGCGGGGGTGGGTAGGAATGAGCAGGTACAGAACAAGAGCCCTCGAACTTCTGGACCACAGCTGCACCCACTTCGAAGCCACTTCCAGTCAAGCTGCTTGGCATGGTTTTCCCAGCTCCCCAGTGAAACAGGGTAACTGGGGCCTCGGATCAGTCCCAGCTGCTGGGAGAAGAGGCAAAGATCTATCTTCCCTCTATTCGTGGACACCTCTGGTCGTGGCCAGGGCGACCTTCAGTGTGAGGGTGGGGATGGAAGTGGCGCTGCCAGGCGAGATGCAATTGGGGTATCTGAGGTAAGGGCAGGGTGAAGGCATGGAGGCTGAGAGCACAGACACCTCTTGTGGAGTGTCATGTTTTGGGGGATTTCCAATAACATGACTTCATTTCTAGATTTCCTTTTGTAACATGCAAATTTATTTTGCTTTTTTTTTTTCCATGAACAAAAGCCATAAACTTAAGGGACAATAAAACATTCGCTAGTTATACTTGTTTCTACTTATGCAGGTAACATTATTAATAAAACAATTTCCATTGTTTTAAATGATGGGGAAAGGATGTATGAAGATTCTGTAACCAGCATGAAAATCAGCGGGCAGTTAGTGACTCAGGTACAGTATTTATAATTCCATTATTAGATTTGAAACTCCTTTAAATTTGAAGAGTGTGGATTTAACTGGCAAGGAAACATGTGAGAAGCAATGGAAATGTATTGTAAATGTCAGCATCATGTTTGATCATACCAAGGTGACCTTAAAATGCCATCTTATCCACTTTAATTTAACAAGGCTGATTTTCTAAAATATCAAATATTTGATATAACCGAGAATATATATTGAACTACTGGAACAAATAGCTAGAAGATATTTCAGTTGTCCCACTTGAAAAAGCTTCAAAAAGCAAGATGTAGGTAAACTCTTCCCGACATGGGTGGAGGAGCAGGAGGTGGGGAGAGTCCTCCTTAGATGGAAAGCTTTCTCTTCTTCACTGAAAGCCAGGAAACCAACCTTACGCAGATTTAAAGAGCATTTTCCTTTATTGGGTTTAATCCGAAGGTCCCTGTCCCCTCCAACCTCTACCGTCAACATATCCTTCCTCTATTCAAACATCTCAGCTCTTCCTTTTATAAAATGCAGGACTGACACATTAAGTCCCTAAAGTCTTAATGCGAAAGTATTGATCAAATCGCTTTCTTCCATGAAAGGATAGGCAGGCTGGATATCTAAAAATAGAAAGAAGAGCTAAATTTAAATAAATGTAATTTTTTAAGCATCATTTGTTGTGAGCTAATTCCTTGCCACATACCGTAAGGACTTTATGTACTATCTCTGATCCCTGAAATTCTTCAAGAATGGTTTTATTTGTCCATTTGACAAATAAGGAAACCAAAGGAAAAAGTCAAAATAACTTGCCCAGTCATACACCCACTAAAAGAGGAGCCAGGATTTGAACACATATCTCTGATCTCTTTCCCCTCCCCCAGCTCTGTGCTATGTAAAGACAATGAAGCCAGGCATGGTTGGCGCACACCTGTAATCCCAAAACTCAGGAGGCTGGGGCAGGAGGGTCGTTTCAAGGTCGAAGCCAGCCTAGGCTACAAAGAGAGTTCAAGGCCAGCCTGAACTGCAAAGTGAGGAGACCCTATCTCAAAAAAAATTAAAAAGACAACAGAGTTAAACTATTAAACACTATAAATAAATTTCTTCTGTATCCCAGTTTTGCTGAGAACAAGTCCCAGTAGTGATGCCAATTCTGATCACCTGACTTCATCCTGAAAATTGTATCTAAAATAAGGTTCAGTCACTGAGTAGAAATTTCTCAACATTATTTCCTGGACTCTCTGAACCTTGAGCAATTCAATCTTCACATAAGTGAGGAATTGACATTTCTCCACCAGGGGGAAAAGAAAAGCAGAAATTGTGAAATTTCCAGGAGTTTCTCTATCTTTCAAAGAACCCTCAGAGTCAAAATTTCTAGGACGAAAACAGAAACAGAATTGAGCAGAAATAAATTAAATAGCAATGAAGTCTCACTAAAACTCAGCCAAGACCAGGGAAACAGCTGTGAATGGTCCATCAGCGCTGTGGCCTGATAGGATGGCAGAGATGCCCTGGAGGACAAAGTGGCTCCCTATAGCTAAGGAACCTGCTGAAGGAGATGATTCTTGGAGGCTGTCTGCTCACAGCAGACCCAGGAGCTGAAGAAACAAGTCCGTCTTTGAAGGAGGATCAGGAAGACAAATCTCAGTATTCACCACAGTCCACCCTTGGTACTACTAGGACCCACTGCCTTAATTCTGTTCGAGGAGCTGCTCCTCCAAGGTGTCTGCAGGCCTTCCTGGGGAAACACGAAGAGCAGAGGGAGCTGAGCATGGTGGCGTACACTGGAATCCCAGTACGAGCGAGGCTAAGGCAGGACTGTCACTAGTTCAAGGTTAGCCTCAAGTGCATAATGAGTTCAAGGCCAGTTAGAGCTACACAGTGAGAAAAAAGAAAAAGAACTACACAGTGAGACCCTGCCTCAAAGAAGGCTGTGGGGGAGGGGGCTCAGTGTAAACGCCCTGGGCTCAACGCCCTGTACTGAAAAAGAAAAAATGGAGGGTACTGGGATGAACAATAGATCTCACTCCTGCGCTGGTCTTGGAGCCACAACTAATACTTATCACACACACACCCCTACCGTTCTACTCCCATTTACCACCTGTGTTGGTCTAAGTGGTCACTTGGGTGGCAGGACACAGGATTTCACCCATGGAGGGTCTGAGTTTCTGGTAATCATATCTGTCTCAGCCCAGAATTGCTGTACTTGTCCATTTAGCATCATGCTTGACCAGAAGAGTACCGAGTCTTGCATTCAAGTGGGTCACCTCGGTACCACATGTATTTCTTCTTGCTCTGTCATGTAAAAGCAGCCCCACTTCTCCCGGTACCAGCCTCAACTGCTTCCTCCAAAACGGTGATCCCTCCCTTTGTCTTAACACAGGAGGCCAAGTTTTCAGACAGCCACTAGGTCATAGAGTTTACTTTACATTGTGTCATTTCTCCCCATCACTGATAGACCCCTGTATGGTGCCGGGGCTGCTTGCAAGACAGCCTGACCTGGCTGCAGGGTCCTTTCCTATTCTTTGCACCAATTCAAGCTGATAGCCTAGTGTCACACTTGTTACATGGACACCTATTATAGTGTGTTTCCAGGCATGGAACAAGCGGAGGAAGCTTGTTCCATGCCTGGAAACACACTATAATAGGTGTCCGTAATCCGTAATACATGTCCATAAATCCCCTCCAGAATCCAAGGGGATTTACCAAGCACTGGGCTTCCTCCTTCAGTGTAATATGCAATAATTTGAAAGTAATATCAAGGGAACATACCCTTGACCCCCAGGCCCCTAAAACCTTTACTGATGTGGCAAGTCCCTGAATCTTCACAGGCTTTATTTCTTGTGCCCTGGAACACATCCTTCAACATTCTAGCCACTTCTTGCTCATCCACTCTGATTAACATGTCATCAATATAGTGGATCTATATGATATTCTGTAGGATGTCCAAATGGTCAAAATCTCTTTGAACTACATTACAACAAAGGGAAGGAGAGAATATTCCTGGCACTAGGTAATGCATTCCTTCTCACTCCATCCTAATTCAGTACTGTAAGCATTTTAATGATTGGATCTGCTACCTTTTTGCCATGGGCTGGTTATGTCCTCATTGTTAACCAGAGGGCAGGTGAACCAACTCCCAGATCCTTCCTGATTGCCTGTGTGTAGAATTGCTTCCAATACCAACTGTCACAGGTTGAGTTCTCTGAAAACAGGTGCTGAACTAGAGTTTGACATGCGAGGTATACATTAGGGATAAACTCTTGTGGAAGGGAAGGTGTGTTACTTTCTTTTCTGTCTCTGGGACAAAATACCTAACCTACACAACAAAGAGAAAAGGTTTATTTTAGCTCATGGATTCAGAATGCTCAGTCCATGGTTGGCCAGCTGCTAGATAGAAACACCATGGCAGTGGGGCAAATGAAAGTGCTTCAACCTATGCCATCCAGGAAGGACAGAGAGCAGGAAGAACAGAAAGAGATACCCTCCAGAGGCATGCTCCTAATAACCCACCTCCTCCAACCAGACCCCCACTCCCTCACATCTGCTGATGAGCACAACACCCTGCCATGACCTAATCACCTTCCAAAAGCCTCACCTGTGAACACATGTGTCTTCTGTAGGTCATTCTCTAACTAAACAATAACAGAAGGATGGGAGGTAGAATGGGTTCCAGAGGGGCTGAGCTGCGATGCAAGCACAGTTAAACCCAGCTGATGTGTAGCACACATGACCCGTGAGAGAATGACCCCATGGTGGACCAAATCAACCAGGCCTTTCCATCCTACCATGATCAGGTCACTGCATGCTACCCACTATTGGACAGAGAGACTTTCTGCAGATAAAGAAACTGAGAGCAGAAGACTATGAACAACATTTCTAGGAGCTCTGGCAAAAAGTTATTCCTGCAAACAGATCTGACTGGTACATCTCCTATTGCACCTGAACATGATAGTACTACAAAGAAAGAGACAACTGCTACACCTAACAGGGCTAAGTATGATGCTAAATCAAAGAAGACCTACCCAAGAAAACCCAACTTATGATGTTTTTACTTAACAATCTTTCCACATGATAATGATGATGTAAAAGTAGTATACATTCATTAGAAACTATACTTCTATTGTTGTTTTCAGTACTGAGGATTTAATAACTGCTATTCTAGGCAAATGTGCTACCATGGAGCTAGATATCCAGCCCTTTTTAGTTCAATTTTTAAAATTTTCTTAGGGGGGCAGGGATATAGCTCAGTGACACAAGCACCTGCCTGGCAAGTGCAAGGTCCTGAGTTCGATTCCTGATACCAAAAAAATAAAAAATAAATAAAATTTTCTTAGAGCATGTTTGCAACACATGATGATTATATTCACTGTGGGGAGCTTGTTCGTGTACATAACACATCTTAACACTTTTTACTTCCCCTTGCCCCCTCCACCTCTGTTTCCATTTGCAATAGACCTAGTTCCCTGTTTCTTGTATTCTATCTTTAATTTTTATCTTTATATTATTAATACTTTGTGTTTCTCATATAAGAGAAACCATGTGATATTTAAGCCTGTGAGTCTGATTTAGTAAAGTGCCAGCCTAGAGTGTGTACCCTAGGTTCAATTCCCAGTACAGTACCAGTAAAAGCCTTTAATTTATTTTTTTTTTTTTGGCGGTACTGGGGATTGAACTCAGGACCTTGCACTTGCCAGGCAGATGCTTATTCCACTGGGCCATATCCCCAGCCCCCTAGCCTTTAATTTATTTTTGAGACAGTTACACTAAGTTGCCCAGGCTAGCTTCAAACTTGGAATAGTCCTGCCTGATCCTTCTGTCTGTAATCACAAGAGTGCACCACTATACCCAGTTAAAAGGCTTCTTTTAATATCTTAAGAAAATAATAGTATTGGTGACATGAGGTCATTGCAAAAATCTTACTGATGGCCCTTGAACGACTGACATTGTTGGGCAAAATGTAATCTTTTCCCCGACTAGAATCCTCCCCTTAATGCAGTAGTGCTCTGTAGCTCAAGTCAAAGCACTTCAGGTGAGTGAATGTGTGTCTGTTTGATTCCTAATTCTGTTTGTCACTTGGAACTGGATGTCACGCAATCTTAGATCATCTCTTCTGTGGAGGAAATACAAACTAAAATATCAGTACCAGAAGATCAATCGGCTGAATTTTCTTTTCTTCTTATCATTTTGATTTTTTGGAAAGCCCTCATAGCAAAGAAGTTTCTTTCTAATCCTCTATCTTTCATTTCTCTGTCCATTTCTGAATGTCATGAGGAGATACACAAAATGAGGAGAGGAAAAAAATATATACTTCAAATATCCAATTTTATTTCTACCACCACAGGGAAAAGAATGTTCAGCAGGCTCCAAAGGAAAAACTAGAGAGATCATAGGATGTGGTTTTTGGCAGAAATTCATGAGACAGAAACACTCCTTGAGCCCCAAGTCCTTAGTTGCTGTTATTTAGGTGCAACGACCTCATCATCTCTCTGCCCCACCAATCAACCCTTGTCCGAGGCTCCCACTCTCAAGCAGCATCCTCTCAAGCACTCAAGAACTTTTTCTGACCTATTCTAGTCTTGACATTGTTCACTTTCTTCTGTTCCCTTACAGATTTTATGGTTAACTGTTGCATACTATAGTAAAAGAATAATAGTTAATAGTAATGCCCTCACAGGTGTTTGACATTGGGAGGTAATTATCCTTTCTCTCCTTTTGAAAGCTCTGCCATTTTCTTGGAATATGGGCTTCCTAGGAGCTAATTCCTTCCCCTCTTCACCCCGGTACAGTGAAGGGGGACT
This sequence comes from Dinomys branickii, assembly GCA_004027595.1. Classification (NCBI taxonomy): domain Eukaryota; kingdom Metazoa; phylum Chordata; class Mammalia; order Rodentia; family Dinomyidae; genus Dinomys; species Dinomys branickii. Next base: position 52,151 of record PVLD010008963.1, read on the forward strand.
TGTGACCTTAGCTCAACCCATCCATTAGTGACTGTTGGGACTTTGAGTCTCCAGAGCGTTAGGGAAGAGAAGAGGAGTCAGAAGAAAGGCCATGTACCAGTGTATCCAACGTGTCCTGATCAGCGTCCAGGACTGGCTTGGCTTCATCTCTTTCCCGGAGGCCATTTCCCAGCCCAGTGATGCAGGTGGCTGAAGCACATCATTTGCTTCCTTGATTCACTCCTAGGTGGTAACACAGAATGAGCTATATCAGCAAAGTAAGAGACATCACTCCGCTGTCTGGTACAGGTAGGCAGAAGTGAGAGGATGGGTAACTGCCAAGGACCAGGTGTATCCCACAAAATCCATATGTTAACACCTGAACGCTAACATGTGCTGCTCTTGGGAGGTGGGGACCTCATTAGGTGAGTAGTTCATGAGAATGAAGCCCGTGTGCAAAGGTCAGAGAGCCACCACACTCTCTCCCCGTGAGGAAGCAGGGAGTCAGTCACTTGCAACCCAGAAGAGGGCGCTCAAAGGACCCAGCCACGCTGGCACCTGCTCTTGGTCTTCCAGTCTTCAATGTAAGAAATAAATGTGTATGTCTCTAAACCATCCCACCTATAGTATTTTGTTTTCCCAACCTGAATGAATACAATAGCACAGTGTTGGAAATGCGGGCTCTGGCGTCAGACAACTCTGAGTCTATATCTTGGTTCTGCCACTTACAACCTGAATGACTTTGGGCAGGGTGTTCAAATCTCCAAGCCTCAGTTTCTCCATCTATAAAATTGGAGCAGTATCTAGCTCAAAGAGTTGTTGTGAGATTAATGTGAGACAGCACAAGTGAAATGTTTAGCCCAGTGTCTGGCATATAATGATATGTAATCAAGAGCTCCGAGCATGGCAACACATACCTGTAATCCCATCCACTCAGGAGGCTGCAGCAAGAGGCTCTTGAGCTCACAGCCAGCCTGGACAACATAGTGAGACCCAGTCTCAAAATAATAGAACTTAAAAAGGGCTGGGGGTGTAGCTCAGTGTTCCCTGGGTTTAAATCTCCCCTCTGTTTAATCTCTAATACTGCAAAGTAAATACTTCTGAGCACCCCCATATGTAGCACACACATATGAGAATCAGGGATACCATAAGGCATAATTATGATAAACATGGGTTCCGTGCTCATGAGCTGTGTTTCTCACCACCTCTACTGCAACAGAGATGCTGCATGTGCAAAGGCAGGGAAAAGATAGAATGGCCACACATCATCCAATGTTCCGCACCACTAAGAGAAAAGGAAGAAGCTAAGTCCTCAACAAGTTTGCCAGTCTGCTAAGGGACTTTTATCATAAAGACAAAAGAGAGCCACTGAAAAGTTTTAAGCAAATTAATGAGATGTTTCAAGTTCACTCTGGGTGTGCTATGCAGAGGTAACTGCATGTGGTAAGGACCAGAGGTAGGGTATCACTTCGGAAGCTGCTGCTTCACAAGAAATGATCAGAATCCAGGTCAGCAGCAGCGGTGATGTTTCAGTAAAAGGGAAAGATACTTAGGAGCTAAACACAGAGGGAGACTGGATAAAGCTTACAATAGATAGGATTGGGCTGAGGGACCTGGGGAGCTTGCATGAAAGGAGATTCAAGAATTAATTTCCCACCTCCCAAATATTACATTCATTACCACCAAGGGGGAAAACACAGAAATAACAAGTGTGGCTGAAGATGTGTAGAAATTGGAGCACACACGCCCTGTTGGTAGCAATATCGAGTGGTCCTGTTGCTATGGAAAGCAGTACGGCAGTTTCTCAAAAAAGTTAAATATAGAATTCCATATGATTCAGAAATTCCACTTCTGGGTATACACCCAAGAAAGTTACAACGGGAACTCAAATAGACATGGTACACCCAAATTCATAACAGCATACAATAGCCAAAAGTGGAACCAATCCAAGTGTCTATTGGCAGATGAATGGATAAACAAAAATGTGGCACAAACATGAAATGAAAGTCTGACACAGGCTACAACATAGGTGAAGCTCAAGAACATTATTTTAAGTGACAAAAAGCCAGTCACAAAAGGACAAATAGAAAGTACACAAAGTAATCAAATTCACAGAGCCAGACAGTGGAATGATTGTTGCCAGGTAGTGATGGAGGGATTGTCTGATGGGTACAGAGTTTCAGTTGGAAAAGACTAAAGGAGTTGGGGGGTGCATAGAGGTGATAGCGGTACAACAATATTGTCTTAGCACTCTCTTGCTGCTGAGCTACAATGCCCAATAGTCACAACTAAAAGAGGAAAGGTTTATTTTGACTCACAGTTTGTAGAGGCTTCAGTGTACTGTCAGCTGGCTCCAGGGCAGGGCCACATGGCAAAGGAGAAACAGCCCACAGCAGGGCAGACAGGAAGCAGAAAGAGGGACTAAGGGAGGAGAGGAAAGGCCTACTCCTCCAGGCCACGCCCCCAGGAACCCAACTCCTCCCACCAGGCTTCACCTCCCAAAGTCACATTTAGCTGTGAACCCATCAGTGAGCTAAGCTGCTGATGAGTATCATGTCCCTGTAGTTCAGTCACCTCCCGTAAACGCCACCTATGAGCACATGAGACTGGGGGGACACCTAGACACAAACCATCACAAATAGGAGTATACTAATATCACCAACCTATAACATTTTTAAATGGTGAAGACTGTAAATTTTTATGCTGCGTTTATTTCACCACAATTACAATGGTTTTATATTTTTAACTTGAAAAAGAATTAATCCCAGGCAACTAACTGACAAGATCCTGGGTTCATTCCCCGAAACAGGGAATTGGGAAAGATGAACACATTTTTCACATGAGAATTGGAGAAATCAGAAAGACAGTAAGTTCATGTTGAAACTTAGCACCTGTCTGAAGTAACCAGGCAGCATCTAAGCAGAGACTCAGACACAGACATCAGGGTCTTAGGGGCTTGTAGATGAAGATCCATTTGAGCACTGAGATACAGGACTGACACCCTGAGATTGGCTCAGGTCATCCAAGCAAAGTGCAGATCCTAAAAGACCTGAGAGTAGAACCCAAAGAAGCTCCAAGGATTCAATGAAGAGAGAAAGAGAAACCTAGTCAAGACATTGGGAACAGCTCAAGCAAAAGAGAACTAGTAGAAAGCGGTGTCCCAGGACCCAAACGTCATTGACTTCCTTGGCTGATCAGAACGGTGAAAAATGAAAGAAAAAAGAAAGAGAACATATGTGCTCCTTAGAGAATCAACAATAGCCAAGCAACCTTCAAAGCCTCTCTGGTCTCGTTGCAAGCCCACTGTCAGTGGCTGCCCTTCTGGATTTGGCCTCCAGCCTTATTAAACTGATCTTTTATTAGTTTCCTATGGCAACAAGATTTATTTCCTATGGTAACAGATTACTACAAGTGTGGTGACTTAACACAATAAAAATTTACTCACACACAATTCTGGAGGACAGAAATCTGAAACCCTCCACAGAAATTAAGGTCCCAGAAGAGCTGTGTCCCCAGGATCCAGGGCAGAATCTGTCTCTGGTCTCTTCTGTTTTCCAGTGACTTTCCACGTTGTCTTAATTTTTGGTCGAATTGTTACAGGCAACTGAGTCAGATACACATACGAAGGTCAGACAGGGCCAGGCCCTGGGCCCTCAAAGGAGCCAGTGTGGAAGAGGAGACACCTTGCAACTGTGGGGGAGACGGGCACCTCCCGCTGTGACAAAAGGTGAAACAGAGGCGCCCACATACTTCCCTAGGGATGGACCTCAGGGATTGATATTCTAAATAGGTAGCATCACCTTGAAAAAGCCAGAAAGAGTCGCTAACCCACCCCTCTACCAGAAAGGCCTCTATTCTGTATGCATGCCCTTTTTTTTTTTTTTTTTTTTTTTTTTTTTTTTTTTTTTTTTTTTTTTTTTTGCAGTACTGGGGATCAAACTCAGGACCTTACACTTGCCAGGCAGGCGCTTAGTCCACTGAGCTAAATCCCCAGCCCATCATGCCCTCTTGATACCTGGCTCACTTCCCCATTTGATCCCGATTTAATCAATTTTACCTGAACAATTATCCTTGTAATCTTATTGGTTAACCATAGTTTTGTCCCACCCCAGGCCCACCTAGCAAGTTCCCGTGTTTTCCACCTTGGACCTGCCTCACCTTGTGGTTTTACTCTATAAAAGTCCCTAAAAAAGAGTTCCTGGGCAACCCACTCAGGCGCCCTTCTGTCCCTCTCAGACAGATGCTTTCTTTCTCTCAATAAATATATTCTGCTCTTAACCTCCGTTGTACCTAAAATTCATTATTCGATTTTAGAGAACACAAACTCACCCCAGATATCTTTCAGCTTGGGAGTTTTTTCCCTTATATCAATATCACTCTCATCTTCAAGGCCAGCACAATCAAAACACTTTCTGTTTTCATACTGCCTTTCGCACTGTATGTACCAACTCCCCCTCTGCCTTTCTATTTTAAGGACACTCATGATTGCATTTAGGGTCCACACAGCTGACCCAGGACAATCTGCCCAACTGGGTTTGTCCGCTTTCCACCACTACCACAAAATACCTAAGATAAGAGTTGACTCTCACAGTTTTGAACATTTCAGTCCCCGACAAGTTGCCCACATGGCTTTGGACATGTGATGAAGTCCACTGTGGTGGGGACACTTGCCAGAACAAAACTGCTCATGTCCTGAGTCCCAGAACAATGAAAGGAAAGCAGAGCCGGGCGTGGTGACGCACACCTGTAATCCCAGCACTCGGGAGGCTGAGGCAAGAGGGTCGTTGTGAGTTCAAAAGCAACCTGGCCTGCAAAGTGAGCTCAAAGCCAGCCTGAACTGCATAAGGAGACCCTATCTCAAAAAACACACACACGAGAAAAGGAAGCAAAAACAGAAACCCCTTTTGAGGCACACCACCACTGGGTTAAACACCTCATAGCAGCTCCCATCTCTTAAACTCTCGCCTCCTCCCAATAGCACCGTGGGCTGGGGGCCAGGGCTTTCTTCTTTGTTGTTTGTGTGTTTGTTTTTGATGTGCTACAGAGCAAATGCAGGCCCTTCTTGCTCATGCTAGCAAAGCTTTCCACCACTGAGCTGTACTCCCAGCCCAGGACCAACCCTTTAAATGTGGACATACCCGAACCACACAGCACTCTCCTCTCTCCCTCCTCTCTCACCTTGCTCCTGGCCCCTCTGCTCTCCTCTCCTCTCCCTCCTCTCCTGTCCTCTCCTCTCCCTCCTCTCCTCTCCTGTCCTGTCCTGTCCTGTCCTCTCCTCTCCGCTCTCTCTCTCCTTCCCACCCTTACCTCCCCCACTCTGTTTTACTCCCAACTTCCTACTCTTCCCCTAAACAACAATTTCTCTACATATTTTTTTCAATTATTACGACAAAAGCTTTCCAGTTAAAGAAAACAATGCTGCTTTCTTCCCAAAGCCAGCTGTTCCCTGACACCGAGTAAGAGTGATGCTAAACACTGCTAGCAATTGTTATGAAAATGCATGTCTCTGTATCCTGTTGTCATGGCAGCTAAAGATCAAGACCTGCCTGCTACATACAGCAATTTATACCAATTTGAAAGACGGTTTGGGGGGAAACATTAAAATGTGTAATTGAATGCATTTGAAGCAGTAGCCCAACAAAGTACAATATCAGTTATTCAAATAACATTTCTAAAGCAAACGACATCATTTATTTCAATCAATGTTGTGTTCATTATTTATGCTCGTGGAGTTAATTTTAATTTCCAACACACAGGCAATTTTATTGTTTTTCTCAGCACTCAGAATTTTTCTGTTACCTTTGCCTGGGCCCTGGTCAGCCTAACACAGACAGTGGCACCCAAGTCATGTTATGTGTGCCCGAGCTGCTACGGCATTTAACTCTGCTGTGTCTTTGTTTCCCAGGCTGGGGCTGTCCTTAGGTGAATTTCTCCCCAGGCAGAGACTGCTTGAAATGTCACAGCATGGCTGATTCATCCAGATTGCAATTGTTCTGCAAGATACTGTACCATGTAGAACACACTTTTGCTCCTCCTTAGGGGGTGGGAGAGGTCAGGAAGAAAAGCCCAAGGATAAGACCGATGGAGAGGGGAGGAGGCCACAGAGAGAATATAAAGGATTTAGATGCAAATAGTTGAGTACAAAATACCACTTTTATTAACAATTTGGATGGTGGTTTTGCCCCTAATCCTTTTTATTGGTTATCCCTCAAAATCACCCAGGGAGACGGCTGGCATTTGGCACAGAGGGAAACAGAGGCATGGGGGGATTAAGGGACTCTGGTCACAGAACACATCAGCAGCAGAGCTAGGCTGAGAACTTAGAATTCTGACATTCCTGAGCCATTGTTTGGCCCACAGCCTGCTGGACACGGGTCTAAAGAATTTTATTGAGATTTTTCTAAAGCTCGAACTGACTCCAATCCCTCCAAGGATAATTAGTTACACTGCTTTTCCCATAGCTGTGTAGTGCACGCAGACATTTGGGCCTTGACTTTATGGAACTGATTTGCATCCCCCTTCAGGAGGGTCACTGATTGCATCCCCTCAAATCCTATCCCTCTGAACGGGTGTTTGCTTGCTAGAAGCTGCTAGCTGGTCCCCTGAGATCCAGCCTTCAGCCTTCAATTTTGCACCCAGCTCAACCAAACACACCCATCGTTAGCCTGGGGTTAGTGTCTCCCCATCTCATCTTCACAGACTCTGATAAGTCTGATCATGTGGTTAAAAAGAAAGTAAGAGACAAGGTCACTTGTACAATCTGCATCTGTGCACGGGGCACTCTTCCAAATGTTTGGCACACAACTTTACAACGCCACAATAAACTAAATTATTAGTACTAGCCTCGTGACTACAGATGGGGAAACCGAGGCACACAAAGGTTAAGTTGTTTACCCAGCGGAACACAGCAAGTGAGTTAACTGGCAAAGTCCAGATGTGAACAAGCTCCTTGGGCTGCAGAGTCTGTCTGCTCAGCCTCTCTGCTAAGCTAAGCTGCCTCTGTGAAACAAAGTGATTAGGGATTCGAGTTCTAGGATCCCACAAAGCAAGGTCCATTTTCCAGCTGCACACCCGACCTTCGATCTGTTACTGCACTGCGCTCCAGATGCGTATGCTGCCATGATCACAGCAGCATTTGCTAAATAAAGATATTAACAGTGTGTCTGGCACATAACATGATTTCCAGAAATGCTAGCTGCTTGCGGTTGTCGCGGAATGGACAAGCGGAGAGGAATGGTTCGGGACGTCTGGCTCACTCTAGACTCATCCGAGGAGGAAAAGGGTGGAGCGGAAAGAAGCGGCTCCCCTGCAGTCCTTCCCCTCCACTGAGGGCTGGGCCACCGCAGGAAAAGTGAGGAAGGGACGGTACAACCAGGAAATGAAGCTTGTTCAAGCAAAAGGAAGCTTGCTGCGTTTGGGAAAAATTAAGTCAAAGAAGGGGAGCCAACAGGGCCCGGCGCTTGGGATGAAAGCTCTCTAATGAGCTAGTCCACGGCAGAGGATTGAATTAAACACCCTTCAGCCAGACAACTAGTCTAACTGATTGTTTATTTTTACCCAGTCCTTAGTTGCCTGAATGAAGCAACTCCTTGGTGCAGTGTGAGCATTTTTCCTCTCCATCTTTCTGTGCTAAAAGCCAGAGGAGTTTAAATTTCTCTTCAAGCAAAGAAGCACTCTCTCATTTAGAAGAAGAACCAGTGAGCCAGAATAGAGTCCCAAGTCCTATGTGGCCAACTACCCAGCACTGGACGTTTTAGAGTCACCAGGTAGTCAAATGCTGAGATCTTCTAGTCCAAAATGAGTACCTCATGCTCTGGAGACCTTTTGTGGCTGTCTTAATGCTAACCTGGCCATTTGTCTCTTTCCCTAGAATGCTGTTCTTTAAAAACATTAGAGATACAGGGGATATTTTGTCTAGAAATCAAAGACTAGAAAACAGTTAAAAGCCTGGGGTCAACTACACGCTCTGCCACCCACTACCAGCCCTTAGGGAGTCAGCCCCACTTACTTTGTGCCTTGTTTATCAAATGGGGAGCATTTACCCGCTTTAGGAGTCTATCGATTTTTGTGAACAGATATTATGAGAAAAATATTATTTGATCAGTAGATACTATCACATGATTTATTACTGGGGGCATCATTTGCATGGTTAGCAGTTTTATATGATAATCACCAGTCCCTAAGGACTTGGAATAATATTAACAGCAAAATTTTCCATTAGAGTGGCATTATAGCTTGTTTCCACAAGCTTCCTCGAGTAACTTTCCCATCACAAATTCACATGATAATAGAATTATAAATGGCATCTCCAAAGACTTCAATTAAAATTGATTTGTCATTGTAATCTTAGCTAATAATGGTATGGAAATGGCATTATAATGAGGAGATCAAAGACTTACATTGAAATTATTTTGGCATTGTTATCCTAGATTCTAAATGGCTTTGAATAGGCTGCGCTATACATAGATTTGAAACTGTTGTGTCATAGTGATATTAAAAGCTAAGCAAATAGGTAATAGAATCATCCATTCCTTTTCCCTAAAGCCCAGCTTGGAATTTCTTCTGCCTTTTTCATTTCCCATAAAGGTGGAGTTCCAGCTCATTCCTCCTTCTCCATCAGGTAAAGAGAAAGACTGAGAAGCTGCTGATGCGTACCTAGGAGTACTGTTCACAATAGAGCTTGGGGACAGCCCAGCTCACCCTCTCCCCATGGGTGCTGGGACCTGAACATGCTTCTGCTGTGGACTGTGCTGGGTAATGCTAACCTGAACCAGACCTGAGCCACGGGATTCTGTACGTGGTGACAGTAGTCCTGCTCCTTCACAAGTAGTCATGCCTGGAATCAGGACACGGATGATTCTGAATGGTAGCACCTCTTGGCTGTCTTCTCTGAGGCTTGGGGGGTGTTACCCCTACATGCCCTGAGCCAGGATGGAACTTTTACCTTCAGTGTCTCTAGCAGGAAAACGTGTGTGGCCATCTTTGTGCTTGTTTACTTTGACAAAGACTTACATGAAGTGGAGTAAAACAGATTCACTTTATATTTACTTTGCAGGATATTGAAAGGATCTAGCGGGCTGGAGGTACAGCTCAGTGGGCTAAGTGCTTGCCGCTAAGCACTAAGGCCCTGAGTTCGATCCCCGGTCCCGACAAAAAAAAAAAAAAAAAAAAAAGAAAGGATCTAGCATCCTTCCAGCTTAGAGAATATTATGGTTATATTGGGCAACACAGTAATCAACAATATACAATGTACCCTATGTGACAGAAGCTAGCCTGAACACTCTAAAGGTGGTCAAGTCACATTATTTTAAGTATCTATGCTCCACAAAGTCACTGTAAACACTGGTTAATAAACACTGGACTGTTACTCTAAGAAGAAATGCAGGTAGGTTCCTGCAAGCCTCTAGTCCCAACTTTCCTATTAGCTGATCAGTATACACACTGCTTTCTATGTGTTTCAGTTTGAAGATGCCTTTCATGGTGGACTGGTGATTCATTCACACTGAACTCATGACCAACAGCACTACAGCTCCTGCCTGCATGAAGCATATCGATACACCTGTTTTCTCCACAAGGCCCATCATGGTCTCTGCGCCCATGGAAGCACCAGCATGCACCTTGGTGCTGTGCTTGAGGACCATTTTACACAGCACAGTTGCCAAGAAAATGCAAAAAGAAAACTGGCTTTAATTAGATGATGAAAAGAAAGCATGTTTTCATTAGTCATTCAAGAAATGCAAATTAAAACAACACTGAGATTTCATCTCACCCTAGAGAAAATGGCTGTCATCAAGAAATCAACCAATAACAAATGCTGGCGAGGCTATGGAGGAAAAGGAACCCTTCTCCACTGTTGGTGGGAGTGTAGACTTTTGCAACCCCTGTGGAAATCAGTCTGGAGATTCCTCAGTAAACTAGGACTGGAGGTCCCGTTCAACACAGCTATTCCCCTTATAGGTATTTTTCCAGAAGAATTACAAACATCATACCACAGCGATATATGTGCACTCATTGTTATAGCTGTTCAATTTGTAGTAGCTGAATCATGGAAGCAACCCAAATGCCCATCAAGGGGCTGGAGATATAGCTCAGTGGAATAAGCGCCGACCTGGCAAGCACAAGGTCCTGAGTTCAATCCCTAGTCCTGCAAAAAATAAAATAAAATAAAATAAAAAAGCCAAATGCCCATCAACTGAGGAATGGATAAAAAAGATGTGGTATTTTTACATAATGGAATATTACTCAGCTATAAAAAAGATAGACTTGAGGCTTTCACAGGTAAATGGATGCAACTAGAATCCATACCCATAAGTGAAATAAATCAGACCTGCATGCACAATTACCATAGTGCCTCACTAGTGTAGGAACCTGAAAGAGTAAATAAAATGTGAAAGGTACAATAGATATTGTGAAAGGGAAAGAAATTATTCAAAGGGAGGGAACAGCTGGGATGAGGGAAAAGAGAAAAAGAAAGAAGGGGGAAAATATGTATATATATATATGTATATATATACACACATAAAAATATGTGTATATATTTATATACACACACACAGGATAGCTGAGAGACTCATGCTACCAACTTCTATTGTTTTATTGAAAGGAATAGTTCATGTTTAATTGTTTCATCAATCTTAAGGAACCAGGGCCAGGGATTTAGCTCGGTGGAATAAGTGCCTGCCTGGCAAGTGCAAGGTGCTGAGTTTGATCCTTGGTACTGCCAAAAAAAAAAAAAATCTTAAGGAACCAGGGATATAGCTCAGTGGCACAAATACCTGTCTGATCAATCTTAAATGCCTATGTTTGTTTAACTGAGTAACCAATTTGAAGATAACAATATGTAATACAATATCTATTGTTAATTTTCTACCATCTTGTCTGAAACTCTGCATTGCTTCTATTGTTTGGGTGTTGTTTTGTTTATGTCTGTTTGTTTGTTTGTTAATGTGTTTTCATTCTTTATCTTTGAAGATAAAATTTTTTTCATAAAAATTAAAAGAATTTTAAAAAGAAAAGAAAAGAAAGTGTGTTTGCATTGCGGGAGTGGGAAGGAGAACCCAGCATGTTGCTTTGTTCTGCTTCACACAGCAAGGTGCTTGCCAAGCTACCCGACCTCTGCACTGCTCTGAAACCATCTGCAGATGAACACAAAGCTACCAGTACTACTGACTCCAGGGTAACAAATTTCAACAAGTGAGCAAATTCACAAATGCTGAATCTATGAATAATGAGAGTTGACTGGACAACAATTTATTCACCTTACCGCAACCCTAGAAACTGGATACTGTACTACCATTAGCCACATTTCATAGATGAGGAAACTGAGGCACAGAGGAATGAGCACCTTGCTAAATGTTCCATTTCAATTTAACTTAATTCTTCTGATTTTTTTCATTCTTTTTAAACTAAAAATGTGTCATGCTTGGTTTAGTTTGGTTTTTCTTTCTTTTTTTTTTTTTTTTCTTAGTAGATCAGCTTAGAAAAATAATGTAGCTCTTCTCTGGATGGGAAGAAAGAGCTCCTAGCTTCCAGTTCTTTCGGCCTTTTAACCAGGCCCCTTTAGGTGATGTATTGGTCAACTTTCTGTGTCGGTAACAAAGACAAACTATTTTTTTGGTTTTTTGGTTATTTGTTGTGTTTGTTTGTTTTTGTTTCTGAGACAAGGTCTCCCTACATAATTCAGGCTGCCCTTGAGCTCACTATGTAGCCCAAGTAGGCCTCAAACTTGAAGCCACCCTCCTGCCTCAGCCTCCTGAGTGCTGGGATTACTGTGTGTACCACCATGACTGGCAACAAGCTACTTATATAAAGAAAAGAGAAGTTTGCTTAACTCACTGTTTCAGGTTCAAAGTTCAATATCAGGCAGGTTCCACTGGTGTGGCCTCAATTCAAGAATCCATCTGCAAGGAAATAATAAGTTCTATTCTGTCAGCATCAATGTATACAGTACATATGGTAAGGGTTTGCTGAGGAGTTAGACTCTCAGTTCTCTATAACACAACCTTTCTCCAATTGGAGAAAACAAGACTGATGGGTAATTACAATTCAGGAAAACTGTGCAAAGATATTTCAGGAGAAATATAAGTGAGAGGTTAATTGCTTTTGTCTGAATTAGGAAAGCCTCGTGTCTCTCCCACTTAAAATTCTTCAGCGGTTTCCAGTGCCACTTCATTCATGCAACAAACTTTTATTGAGCAATTACTCTGGGCAGCACTGTCCTATGTGCTGAGGATTTACACTGTAATGCACAAAATAAAGGTCACATGAGCTTAAATTTTAATTAAAAAGAGATATATAGGGAAGAGTGATGGTGCATACCTCTCTTGCTGAGTAATCCCAGCTACGCAGGAGACCAAGGCAGGAAGATCAAAAGTTTGAGGCCTGTCTGGAAAGTGACTAAACAAGAACCTGGCACAAAACAAAAATTTTTCAAGACAGGGGCTCGAGATGTCATTCAGTGTTAAGTCCCAGAATTCAATCCTTGGAACAAAAAAAATAAAACAAGGCAAGGGAAAGAGATTGGACTGTAGCTCAGTGGTAAAACATATCCTACCATGCACAAGGTACTGGGTTCAATCGCCAGATCCCCCCAAATTAATTAATTATTTGAAAGAGAATATAGAATTAGCAAATGTAAGCATATACTATGTTGGATATAGTGCTACTGAGAAAAGTAAATGAAGTTCAGGGAGTCAAGTGCTTGGTTTTCAAGGAGCTATTTTATACAGCATGGGAAGAAGCTGGCATCTTAGCAGAAAGCAGAAGGAAGAGAAAGAGCCAAGTATGGATATCTGAAGAAATTTTTCCAAACAGAAGGAAGAGCAGATGCAAAGGCCCTGAGGCAGAGAGAGCCTGGCAGACTTGAGGAGCAAGAGAAGGTCAGTGTGCCTGGAACTGCATGAATGGAGGGGCAGGTGGGGCAAGGCGAGTTTACCATGAAGGAAACGAAGCCCTAGCAGTGTGCTCTGAAAGTCATAGGTTTTGCTCAAATCTGAAAAGTAGTTTAGCCACACTGTTGAGATTTTGTCTCTTTCCCACTTTGACTCATCCATTCCATTTCCCTCTCTGCAATGTCTTTAGAGGGGCTTCACTATTTGGGGGGCCTGGCTAAGAAGCACTTATCTAGGGGGTACATCTAGTTGAATTCAGGGGGACACACTTATGTGGATCATACCTGCTTCCCTGATCAGCAGTCCCTGGGTAAGAAAATCTTCCAGGATTCCTCCTGCAGTTCACTATCCAAAATCATGACCCACAGATACAGAGCCAGAGGTCCAGCAAGAACAAGAACTTGTATTGGGAAGCCCGTGGCTGGTTCTCAACAAGGTATTAAATACCCAGAACCAGAAGTGGTCTTTTAAAAGAACTCTCCCAAGGTCTGAGGTGTAGATGCAAAAGCAGAAGTCTTGGTTTCTCAGTGACACATAATCAAAACGGAAGTTCTCTCCTGTCAGGAGTAGACTCAAGCCTGCAGAGACTGTAATGATGAATGGGCTTCTGTTGATGAAACCGCAAGAAACAGAGTTTAACAGACAAGGGCGCAAACCCGAGGCAGTACTACAAACAGCAATCTGTGTGTAAAGTCACCCACCATCAATAATAAAAAACAAATTTCAAGCAACCATCCAGAAGAGAAACTGAATTATCTTTCTATTCTCTCTATCAAACATGATATTATAATATCTGTGTCATACAGAGAGACAATCAAAGAGTATGCAGACAGGCAGCCAGGAAAAAAAAAAACCACGACCCAGGTAGCTCTGGCAGCTTATTAATAAAAACATCATGTTATTTTTTTGTCAAGTCTGCAATGTTTTGATATTTGCCAGCATTTTAACTTCTGTAATATGTGATGAGCTCTTCTCTCATACTAAAACTCTATTCGCTTTGAAATGTTATTTTGTATTCCTGGTTTGGTATTATTTGTCTTAAAGAGGGACCCGAAACTGTATCAGCTTCAGGTCTAGAAAGATTGGGTCTGCCCCAGGTCAGAGCCATTTTATTTATTTATTTATTTATTTTAATTTTAAAGACAAAAGACTGGAGACATATGAACCAGAATAAGCCATAAACAATACAAAAAATACAAAATTATACAGATTATAGTAGGAAATTAGCACTGGATGCTGTATTACATAATGTTATCTTCACATTAGTTAACACATAAACATTAAAGGAAATACCAAATTATAGAGAAGATAGTAGGGAACTAGCACTGGGTGCTGCATAATATGAAGTTATCTTCACTTCTGTTAATATAAAAGCGATTGAGGAAATACAAAATTATAGAGAACATAGAAGGGAATTAGCTCTGGATGCTGTCCTACATAATGTTACCTTCACCTTTGTGACTCAGTTACACAAATGATGGCCCATTTGATCATTTAATTTTTCTCCTCCCTCATCTCCGTTGCCCTACCACTCAATCAGTCATCTTCCCTGTGATAATAACTGTACTCCTGGGTTTATCTATACCCCTGGACTCTCGCCTTGGGAAGAGATATAGCTGCCTCAGACTATACTATAACATACATGGGTGTATACAAACTTCCATGGTCGGAGGTGGAAAAGCACCTATGCTCACAGCAGACCGCCCGGCTCCGTCCCGTTGCCGTGCTATGGGTGGGAGCAGGTCCAGTCCGTTGGGCACCCTCAGAGGGGCCCACAGCAGAGCAGCCGCAGGGCCCACAGCGTAGCAGCCGCAGGGCCCACAGCAGAGCAGCCATGGGGCACGCATCCCCGTCAGGGCACCCTTGGTGACCCGTTCGGCTCTGTCCTGTTGCCTCGATGCCAGAGGCCCTTTCTTCTCTTCCTCCCTCCTCCTGATCTCCAGTATTACCATTCCCCACCCCTTGCAGCTGGGCATTGGACCAACTTATAATACTTGGTAATAATGGCTTGAAATCTCCCCGGCCCATTCTCACTGTGTTAGTTCAGGGCATGAACTGAGTTTAAAGATTAGTTCTAGAATAGAGTTGGAGGATTTTCTCAGGTCTGCTGTATAGAGTATGTTGTTGTTTTTCAGACTCCCGGTCTCCTGTCCCTCATCCAATTTGTTGCTATGGGTTCACGCAAGGTCCACATGTGCAAGCTGTAAGGAGACCCTCTTGGTGCTCACATTAATAGTTTGGGGTGAGTCCTGGAGACCGTGGATTCATCCCATTGTTGCCAGGAACAGGCAGTGCTTGCTCAAGCCACTGAGACTCAAGGTGCTCCCAGGGAGAGTTCAGGGTGGGAGCTGAGCCCCGGCAACCCAGCTCGTGCTTCCTGCCTGATATTGGAGTGAGAAGGGTGTGGAGCCATGCGATCCACCTCCATCTGCATCTCCCTCCCATTGAGGTGCTGGAGCCCCGGTCCACTCCTCGGCCAGATCCCTGGGAGCTGCCATGGCTCACCGCCAAGGTTCCCTGCTGCTCTCCACTGGTAGCGGCTCACCCAGTGGAGAGGCAGGGGGTCGCCACCTCGAGGCAGATGCAGAGCCGGGCATGGTGGGCTGTGTACTAGTTGCATTGATTCTCTCCAGGTGCTGATTAGGAAGGTTGCTGCAGGGTGGGGACTCTGCCCCAGTGGCTGTCGCAACCTCTCATTCTCACACTGGGTTCAACAACTGCTCCCGACCACCATTGCCTCTTTTCCTGGCTGCACCCTCCCCTCTCCAGCCCTGGACCAGCTCTCAGAACTCCGCTCTCCCCTGGCCGAGTCGGGAGGCTTCGTGAGCATGGGTCTCCGAAGCTGAAGCTCCAAACCCCGGAACGAGGGTGTGGGCCAAGGGTGTGTTTGGAGTAGTGACTTCCTCCTTCTCCTCTCCCTCCAACTGCACCATGGCGGATCTCCAATCCTTTCCTCCAGAAGAGATTTTGCTTAGTTTTCAATTCCCATTTCAGATCTTTCCTGAGTTCAGGATACCCACCTCTTTCCTTTCTGCTTCACATGTTGCTATATTCCTATATTCCTTTGTCTGAGTGGCATTCCTCCAGGAGGTTCTCTCTCTGCTGCCTACCCGGTCATCATCTTGAAGTCCTCTCATAAAATTTATTTAGTTATTTGTTTCTTTCTAATGAATTGACCATTACATTTCTAAAGTTCTGAAATGGCCAACAGACCATAGAAAGATACCACTTTAGGCTCCTGCTTGAAACCAACAGCTACAGAAAACTTCTGGCCTTGATTCAGGGCCATCAGAGCCATTTTAAAGACTTCCAGAATGCAGTGTAACAGAATCCTAGCTGCAGTCAACTAAGATCCCCAGCCAAGATCTGGGGATTTCATGGGCCAGTAGCATTTTCAAAGCAAAAAGGACTGAGGCCATTCTACTGCTAACTTTAAAAAATATGAAGTCATGCTAATGCACACTTACACCAACCATATACGTCTGTAGTGGTTGTGTTTTTTTAATTGTGCCTACATGAAAAAATACTGAAGCATTTATAGATCAAAAATTGTACAGTATCTACACTGTGTTGTGTTTAAAGTAATCTATAGGCTGAGCATGTTATCAAAGATCTATAGTTCTAGCTACTTGGGAGGCTGAGGTGAGAAGATCCACTGATCCCAGGAGTTCCAGGCCAACCTGGGCAACCCATTGAGATGTCGTATCAAAAATAAGCGAATGATATAATAGAAATAGATAAATAAATCCCACAGGGCATGGGAGGAGGGGGTACAGGTGAAAAAAGCTGGGCATTTATTGACATTTGTTGAAGTTCGGTATTTAGTACATGGGATCCACTACATTATTCCACTTTTGTAAATGTTGGCAATTTTCATAATAAAAGGAGTAAACGTTAATCCCATCTCACATAGCCATAATTGCATAAAAGAAAGCACAGAAAGCACCACAGAAGTCGGGAGCCCGTCACATACCACCCTTTGTTGAGCAAACTGACCATGATGAAAAACTCACTGTGCTGTGCTGTTTTGTTACTGCTGTTTGCCAGGCAGTGAGAATTCATCTCGAGCTGTTTGCGGGCAGCCTGTGCGGGGAAGGAGCCAGACTGACAGCTCACCCTCAGATGATTCAGATAGAAAGTGTTTTGAACTAGGCTTCAGTAATCCCAGCCCTCAGGAGGCTGAGGTAGGAGGATGGCAAGTCTGAGGCCAGCCTGGGATACATAGTAAGTTCAATGCCAGCCTGGACTACAGAGCAAGACCCTGCTTCACGAAAAAAAAGAAAACAATTTTGAATGTTACTTTTCAACTGTGTGGGAGGGTGGGGCAGTGGGGGGTGTCAGAACTACTATGTATGTCATATACCTTGCTCAAGTCTTCTGCTTCCTTACCTGAGAAATGAGTATAATAATATGTACCTCAAGCAGTTTCTTTGAGCCAGTGGTCCCCAACATTTTGGGCACCAGAGAGGGTTTTCATGAAAGATAATTTTTCCACAGACTGGGAATTCTGAGTGCAGTGGAGTTTCAGGATGAGTCAAGCACATTACATTTATTGTGCCTTTTATTTCTATTATTAGAACGTTTTTGTGGGCTTTTTGTTTTGTTTTGTTTTGTTTTGTTTTGTTTGTCTTTTTAAGACAGGGTCTCGCTGTGTAGTTCAGACTGGCCTTGAGCTCACTTTGTAGCCCAGGCTGGTCTCGAACTCACAACGATCCACCTGCCTCAGCCTCCCAAGTGCTGGGATTACAGGTGTGCACCACCATGCCCGGCCTATTAGAACATTTTTATATAATGAAATTATTATACACCTCACCATAATGCAGAATCAGTGGGGGCCCTAAGCTTGTTTCCCTCCAACTAGATGGTGCTATCTGAGGGTGATGAGAGATAGTGACTCTAGTGGCTGACTGACTGTGTCAACTTGAGAAGTTTAGAATCTTCACTAAATTGGCTCAGTGATTCCACATTCTAGGGTGTAGAGGACCCACACAAGGGCAGCTCGTCACCTAGGTGATATAAAAGGGAAATGAGAAAGGGCAGAGGGCTCCCATTCTCCAGAGGAGCTCCAGTCTTCAGCTTCAGCTTAGACGCCATCTCCTGGCCTCTAGTACAGACACTTGAGCTTCTGCCTTGGATCCTTCAGCCTTGCAGTGTAGACTCATCAGCCTTCCATCACAGACCCATCGACCTCCTGATACGGACTTGCACGGAAAGCTGCAGCGAACTCCAGACACCCTCTGCACACTTTCTCATCCAACTCTGTGGCTGACCATCATAAGCCAGCCTTGTAATTTCTTATACATTTTTTACATCTTGTGTTTTATATTTCTCTAACAAAACCCTGACTGATACAGTGACACCCAAAGTATGTTGCTTACAGCCAAACTTCTCTGTACCCTAGTTGCTGTTAACTACAGAAAACTGATCTTCACAAAGATAGGATTTTGGAAGTAACAGCAGGCTTTTCGGTGCTTTTGTGTCAATCTTGGGATATTCTGCTTTGACTTCAATCCAAAATATATGGAGACTTGAAGTTGTTTCAAATATACTTTTAAGATCACCATCATTTGAGATCTCAAGCAGTTGATCCTCATCTAGCAGGGACAAAATTAATTCACCTGACTTATTGACAAATGGGTCAGAGATCCATTCCTTCCCCCACTTAAGGGTCTTTTATGGTTGGGAATTAATGCTCAAATTCTTCAGAAAGCTGAGGTAGGTGACCATGCCTCGTCTGGGAGGAAAAGGCCCTGGCTCATTCTCTTTCAGAATCTCTGCTAATGTTTAAAACATTTCAAAAATTTCAATATGCAATAAAACAACCATTGGTGAATTCCTACCATCTTGTCTAGTGAAGCTCTGTATCCTTTCTAATGGTTTTTTTTTTTTTACTATTTTTTATACTTTTTAATGGTTTGATCAATCTTGCATTCCTACATCTGGTAATCTGAGCAACTTCATTGAAAATAATAATATGTAATATAACAACCACTGTGAATTCCTATCATTTTGTTTGGAAGCCGTGTATCATTTTTGTTTTTGTGTTGTTTAGTTTTTGTCTATTTTGTTATTTTGTTGTTGTTATTTTGTTATTTTTTAATTCTCATTAAAATAAAAAAATTCCAATTCTCTCACTGCTCCCATAATTCAAGCTTGACCTTCAATGCAGTCACTTTATCTTCTGACTTGAACACAGTTCTCATTCTCTTGTGAAGTGACAGATTGAGTTCACTGAGCAGGTTGAATATGTCACACAAATAAGCAAGTTTTGCAACCCATTCTGTGTCCCTGAAATGTGTTGCCAGTGGTGACTATTTTTTATAAAAGAAATCTCTGTGGCAACCCTTATAACTCAAAAACTCTGGCCAGTAATGTACCTTTAAAAAGCCCTCTCCCTTCTGTGTCTAAGAGAAGACGTGTGCTCTGCGTCCATTTCTTCACAGTTGCACAAACAGACATGAGCTAAGGTCATGTACTGTAATGTGGTTGACAATTTTAATCACATCCTGAAAAACATTAATTTCATGTAACATTTTAGCTAGCCAGCATTTCTGTATAGATGACACGGTGCATAGACTCATGTTCAGAAGCAGCCTCTTTGATCTGAGTAGGTAAACCAGAAAACATCCAGTCATAGCAGTCGCTTTGCCCATGAATATATCAACATGAAATCACCAATTCAGTTTTCCTAATATGTAATCACTCAACGACTTAAACACTTCTTCAGCTGTGCCATTGGTTAGCAACAAAAGTGTGCATAACACATCCTCCTGCAAATCCTCCTGAAAATTATATTGCACAAAAACAGGGACTGATGCCTTGTTGCGAATGTCAGTAGACACATGTGCCTGGATTGCATACCACGGCGACTCATTAATCCTCTTGAACAATTATGCTTCAATATCATCTGCTGTTTCATCAATTCTTCTAGTTATAGTGCTGGCCAAAAGAGGAACATATGCCATCTTTTGAACTGTAGTCTGTCCCTAAAAGTTTATGGCAGCCTCTCCTAAAAGTTTAGAGGCTTCAAATACGTCTGTTCAGTCCATGAGTCAATGTCCTGTGGCATTCTTCTATAAGACAAGAACATGAAGGAGGGGAATTAGCAGATCTAATTTGGGTTCTTTAGGTTACCCATGAAAGCAAGAGCCAAGTCTCCTCCCAGTCAAGGCTACTGAGTGCTGCCATCACAGTGTACACGTGAAAGTTTAATTTAACAAATTAAAATGTTCTCTCAATTATAATCAGCAATTACCCAGTAGGAAGATTATGTGTTTGCTTCTTTCACACTGGATTGTTTGGAGCCGTTCAAGCACAGCTGCTGGAGGAAATGCTCGCCTTCCTCCTGAGGTTCAGGAAAGCAAAACACACTCACTAAATCCCATCCAGAAAAATAGTTTATTTTTTAGTTCTAAAAAATGAAACCAGGGCTGGGGGCTGTAGCTCAGTAGTAAAGTACTTGCCTCACATGTATGAGGCCCTAGGTTCTATCCCCAACTCTGCAAAAAAATAAAGAAAGAAAATGAATTCACCTTATAAAACTCGCACATGACCACATTATAGAGCAATGTGATGCAGGACAAAGAACAGACCTGAATTGAAATTTGGACTCTGTGTTAGTTTTCTGTGCTTGCTTCAGCAGCACAAACACTAAAACTGTATTGGTTTGCTAGGGTTGCCATAGTAAAGAACCACGAATTGGTTCATTCAGGCAACAGAAATTTACTGTCTCGTAGATCTGAAGAGATGCAGTATAAAGGCAAGGTCTTGGCAGGGATGGTTCTTTCTGAAGGCCAGGAGGGAGCTGTTACAGGCCTTTCCCCTTAGCGCAAAGGCGGCCTGTGTGTCTTTGCACCATCCTCTCTCCTTGCATGTCTGTCTCCAAATTTCCCCTTTTTAAAAGACACCATTGTATTGGATTACAGCTCACTTTAATGATTTCTTTCTAACTTGATTGCCATTGTGAAGACCTTTCCCTAGGGCTTGGGATATGGTTCAGTGGTAGAATAGTTGCATAGCATGTACAACATCCTAGATTCGGTCTCCAGTACTACTGAAGAAAAGTCTATCTGAGAAGAGGTTACAGCCTGAGGCACTGGGGATGAGCACTTCAGCACAGAAATTCAGGGGAGGTACATAATTCAATTCATTATAGGCTCTGTCCTTAATGACTGTGTGGCCTTCACTAAATTTCTCCAAGACTCTGTTTCTACAGCTGTGAAATGGAGATAATCTGTTCCTGCAAACATTGCAGATGGGAGTTGGGCATGATGGCACATGCCTGTAATAATGACACCGCAGCTTTGAGCCCAGCCTGGGCAACTTATGGATTAGCAAAGCTCTTGTTTTAAAACATAAAATAAAAAAGGGCTGGGGATGTAGCTCCTTGTGAAGGTCCTAGATTAGATCTTCTGTACTGAACAAAGAGAAGATCATATATGTAAAGAAGTTGCTAAACTGATAACCTTCAGACAACCAGAAATCAACTTTACCACCACTTGGTGACATCCTATTTGAAAATGAAGTTAATATCAAAAAAAACTAGACATGGAGAGAGACAGTTCCTTATGTTGACCCCTGAATCTGGCTGTAGAAGACACGAGTATCTCCTTGGAGTTTTCATGTATGTAAGCACACATAAAATCATTTTCTTGCTTGCTTAAAAAATCAACATGGTAGGTTTTTAAAATTTTCTCAGAGGCTATAACATATATAGTCAGCTTTTATAAAAGGATGTGTATTTTTCATGCCTGGCCGTGCTTCATTTTTCAGGGGTTTCCTTGGATAAACTCTCCTGAGAGGCCATCAGAAAATGTATTGGTCATGTTTCTTGATGTTAGGATGCAATACCTGACACTCACAATCTAAGAGAGAAGAGGTTTATTTTGATTCAGGTTTTCAGAGGGTGCAGTTCACAGTCAGCTAGCTCCAAGACTCGAACATCATGGGTAGAGGAAAGCCACTCGACTCACAGAAACTGGGACCCAGAACCCATTGGAAAGAACACCAAAAAAGACTGTGCTCAAACTAGATATAGCCCCCAAGGTTACTCTTCCATGGTCCATCCAAACACATTCAAAACTGTGCTTTACTCATCCCCTAGGTGACTCTAAAGCTAAACAAATTGACAATCCAGCTTAACTATCACAGAGAATGCCTTGTAGTGATTAAACTGTGCAACTAAACTGTTTTTTGCTTGTTTGTTTTATAGAGCTGGGACTTAGACCTAGGGCCTCTCAAGTACTAGACAAGTACTCTACCACTGAGCTACGCCTCAAGCCCTGCAACTAATCTTTTAAGGCAAAAGTCCTCACACCTTCAAAACTGGGTGCAGTGCTGTGTGCCTATAATCTGAGCTACTCAGGAGGCTGAGTCAGCACATCCCAAGTGTAAGGCCAGCCTGGGCAATCTAGCAGAATCTTGCATTAATTTTTTTAATGTTATTTGTTTCAGAAACCCTAAGGAGGACTCCAAACATGTGCCTGGACATAGAGATTATTTCTTTCTACTCTGTATCTTTTCCTTACTTTCTAAGGTATCTAGGAACATGCTACCTAACTTCTTATTCCTACTAAAAAGTGTACTTATTTCCATCTAGTATTGCTTCCATAAATAAATTATTACTAAGGACCTCAAATTTTCACAAAGGTATAAATTGTCTTCCAGAGATGCATGCATTTTCATCGGAATCAAATAGCTGATTTTTTAATAGTGGAACTGAACTGCGGCTGCTCCTCTGTGGGCCCTGTGGCTGCTCTGCTGTGGGCCCCGCGGCTGCTCCACTGTGGGCCCCGCTGAGGGCACCCCACAGACTGGACCCGACCCACCCATAGCCCGGCGACAGGGCGGAGCCAGGCAGTCCACTGTGAGCATACATGCTTTTCCACCTCCGACCATGGAAGTTTGTATACACCCATGTATGTTATAATATAGTCTGAGGCAGCTATATCTCTTCCCAAGGCGAGAGTCCAGGGTCATAGATAAACCCAGGAGTACAGTTATTATCACAGGGAAGATGACTGATTGAGTGGTAGGGCAACAGAGATGAGGGAGGAGAAAAATTGAATGATGAAATGGGCCATCATCTGTGTAACTGAGTAACAAAGGTGAAGGTAACATTATGTAGGACAGCATCCAAAGATAAATCCCTTCTATGTTCTCTATAATTTTGTATTTCCTCAATCATTTTTGTATTAACAGAAGTGAAGATAACTTTATATTATACAGCACCCAGTGCTAATTCCCTACTATCTTCTCTATAATTTGGTATTTCCTTTCATGTTTATGTGTTAACTAATGTGAAGATAACATTATGTAATACAACATCCAGTGCTAATTCCCTACTATATTCTGTATAATTTTGTATTTTCTGTATTGTTTACAGCTTATTCTGGTTCATATGTCTCCATTCTTTTGTCTTTAAAATAAAAAAAAAGAATAGTGGAACTGAAGACAAAGACTTCGCACATTAAGACCTTCTAAATTTGAAAAGAGAAAGATAAAAAAAAAGATCAGGTATGGTGGAACACGCCTGTAATCCCAGCAGTCTGGCAGGCTGAGGCAGGAAGATCACATATTTGAGCCCAGCCTGGTAATTTAATGACCTAGTAAGCCCTTGTCTCAAAATAAAAACTAAATAATAGTAATAAAGAGGGCTGAGCATGCAGATAAATGCAAGGACCATGATATTCACCAAAAGAAAGCCTAGGGTTATGGACTATTTATGGACTGTATGTCATAGTCTTCCACAAACTGTCATTTCAATTACACACATATTTTTAAAACAAAAAGAAGCTACAAAGTAGCTATTGTACTGATTTTACAGATATAAGAACAGCCTAAATTACATTGCAAGGATTTGGTGTCATCTGATCTTCCTAACTGCAAAAAGCATCTCACCTCACTACCAACCACCCTGTCTATCTCATCATGGGTGGTGACCCTTGACACATCCCAGAAAGAGAACCCTTGTCTTGGATATATGAAGCACTCTGAAAACACACTGGAATATGAAACACTTTACAAATATAAGACACCCAGATTAGACCACAGTCCGACTTCTTGGATCATTATGTGCCATCCCTACTGGGACTGAAATCACAGGTTTCTCACAGACCTGAAAGTCTACGATTCTCATATCATGAAGTATACAATTATTATTACAAAAAAATCTTGTAAACTACTTCTTTAAACCTGCCTCTCCCAGGATGTTTTCAGTTGCTAGCAACAAGCATTTCACCAATAGAAGGGACAGCCTGTGATAAAAAAGTGCAGATGTACAGAGACTCAGAAAAGCTTTCATCCTGGGGCTCCACAAACCCAGTGAGATCTGATTTCCTTCTGTGTCTCGATTTGCCTTCTGCGGTTCAGTTTTACCCTAATGCAGCTTCTCTTGTGGGCCCCAAATTAGCTGCCAACCTGCTTTTGCATTCAGAGCCTAAAGAAAAAGATTCTTGTCCTACTATCCCAGAAAGGGTCCTGGGGTTTGTTTTGGCTGCATGGCCCAGTCATCCGCTCACCTCCGTACTAATCACTGTCACCAGAAGGATGAAGTGCAGCAGTCGTGGGCCTACTGGGTCATATGCTGTATCTGCAGAACCTAGCAAGACGTCTCTGACCTTAAAATGGGGAGGATTGCCAAGTAGAAATTAGATGTTAGAAAAGGAGAAGTTTCTAAAAAAAAAAAAAAATGCTAGACAAGCATTCAACGTGTGCCTATCATGAATCCTTTCCTTTCAATCCTTCCTTTCTGAGGACCCAGTTTGCCAACTAGATTGAAGCTTCCAGAACACAGATCTAGCCCCTAATTAGCCAGATTGTACTAAGTTTGCCCTAGATTTCTGTTCAGTGAGCACATCAATTCTCTACTTACTCATTTTATGATTCAAATTAGCAAGACCCTTTCAATAGCTTAAATCTCTCCACTGAACAAGCCTGTCTGTTATCTGGAAATATATAGTCACATGAACTTATTTAAAACACAACATTTTCTCATTATAATGAGACATGATTATTAATGGCAGAGTGCCCATCAGAAATGAAACTAATCCTTCACTTTGTTCAAAATAAATGTGCTCAAAAAGGTACAGAGATGGTAAAATTAATTTGAGAGTAATCAATTCCTGCATTTTAAATGAACATAATTAAGTAATCATTAAATTATTTAATGGGCTTCATTAAGCTTATTTCTGGCTTGGGTGTCACATTTTTTATCCCAATTAGCTCAAGTGCTAAAATTAATTTTTTATTACTGGTAAGAGTACTAATCCCAGTCAGGATGAACATAGCGCAAATCTGGCCAGCCCTATGTAGAGACTGAGATGGACCACCACCTTCCCCGTGAGGATAGGGTTTGCTGTGTCAGTAGAAATAAAGCTGTTAGGGTTTGGATCTAGAATGTGCCCCAAAAGACTCCTGCCTTCAGAGGTTGGCCTTTTGGAAGATGATTGGATAGTGGTTGTGCTATATGCACCAGCGAATCGGCCACTGAAGAGTTCAGAGCTGATGTGTTGTTAGGAGGAAGGGGCTGATGGGAAAAGGTGGATCCCCGGAGGCGGGACCGGGAAGGGAACAGCTCCTTCCCTGCCCCTCCCTTCTCTCTCTGCTGCCTGGCTGCCAGGCCCTGAGCAGCAACCCCGCCACACACACACACACACACACACACACACACACACACACACACACGTCCACCATGCCCTTCCTGCCTTGGCACCAGACAACTACAGACTGAACCCTCTAAAAACACCATGAGCCACAGTAAACCTCTACTTTATTTAAGTTGTGGATGCTGGTGTTTTCTCCCAGTGACCAAGACAACAGCCAATCAAAGTTTAAAGAAATAATCCAAGCGGGTCTATGGCAAATGTCTGACCTGCTTCCAACCAGACAGGGCACTCTGTCAGATTCAACCAGAGGTCCTATAGAAAGCCTTACAATGAAAGCATCTCCAGAGAAAACCTATATTGTCTCCAAAAGTGAGCCTGAGCACCATTTAGAGCATGAGAAATCTCATGGCATCTCACAGACCCATGTGCAAGTCCCAGTGCTACCTAGTAGTGGACAACATGACTCAAAGCAATTTATGAAAGATTTCTGAGCCTCAGTTTCCTCATCCATAAGTGGGAATGGCAAAGTAAACCACTGTTTCTTAGGACTGCTTGGGAGAATTAGCAGTAATTTGTACAAAAGGTGTGGCAAATAGTGCTCACTCAATAAACATAACTACTATTTTTATTGTCAGAATCAGATATCTACAGAGTTCATTATCAGGGATGCTAAGATTAAAATATAGACTATTTTTTTCAATGTAAACATTAATGATAAGTCTTATAAACAGCAAGAGATTCTAAGTAGCAGTGCTGTTAATAAAAAATAGATACCTCAAAACATATTTTTAAATGATGCAGAGCTTCACCAAATCCCCTTAAACCAAATCCCAGCACTAGGAATTCAACAGTGGTTCTTATACTGCATGTTGTTGTTTTCAGATCAGTCGTTCTGATTACCAGGTACAAGTGTGCAAAATTGGTCAAGAAAAAAGAAAATTTTAAGCATTGACTGACTGTTCCTTTCAATAAACCACAGACATCAGCAATACACTTACCCCAGGTATCCTTGTATATACATATAAATTTTGTTTTTCATTTTAAAGAGAAAAGAAAAAACAAATGTTTTTGAGTTGTAGTGATTTTGTCTTCACTGTTGTTGCTTTATTAGCTTTTATGTTTAAAATAAAAAAATTTCTAAGAAGACAATATGCAACCAAGGTGTTTTATGATACCAAAATAAAGAGAGGCAGTGTAGAGCAGGGTTTAAGAACACAGAGGCTGCAGGCTGACTGCCTGGATTCAAGTAAAGCAACCATTCCTGGCTATGTGACATAGGCAAGACAATCAGCCTATGAAAGATGTAGTTACTGCACCTAGAACTCAAGGTAGTAATAGAATTCAATCGTGGTGATGATCAAATTCTACACTGTACAGAAAGGTGAGAGACTAGCACATAGCACACATTCAGTGTCTTTACCTATGACCATTATTATTAATTAGCAAAGGTGTTACAGAAATGTAGGACATCATCAAACCTGTCTGCTGACTTGAAGAAAACAGATTTTAAATTCAGCCAAAAAAAATAAATCTGATCCATTAATTGAAAGCCTGAAACATTTTCTGGTACCACTATGGGTTAAACACTGAATTCAGAGGGTAACAACAGACTTTTGGAGAACTGTTTCAAGCACATTATACTAATTTGGCTTTTCATACCAAGTTACAAAACTTTCCTAATGTCTTCACAGGAGGCATTCGCCAAAAAGTCATGAAAACATCATGTGGGAAGCTACCTTTCCTGTTCATACATCAGACCAGCCCCCAGGTCACAGTTGGAAATGCAAATAAGATCTCAGTGTCCCAGTTGGCATGGCCTTTCAGTAATGTGACATAGCCACACCAGGGACCAAGTCCTCTGAGTTCCAGAACAGGCTGTCTTTGTTTGTCTTGCCATATTACATCCCTTATGGATGTCTGACACTGAAGAGATCCATCAAAATTAAAATTACAAAGCATGCCTGTTAATCCCAGCACTTGGGAGGCTGAGGCAGGAGGATCATTGTAAGTTCGAGACCAGCCTGTGCTACAAACTAAGCTCAAGGCCAACCTGAACTACATAGAGAGACCCAGTCTCAAAAGGACAAAAAAAAATTTAAATTACACACATATACTTAAAAAATAGTTGACAACCTCTGTTTGCTTTCTCCTTAGTTTTTTCTTCTCCTCCTTCTCCTTCTTCTTGTTTTTATTTTTAATGTTTTAAAAGCCAGGGCTGCTGTTGGAACTCAAATGTGTTTCCCTGAATCAAGCAAGGTGCAGATTTTGGACAAATTGGCTCCTCCTTGTGCTTGGGAAAAGGACAACTGGACATTACCTACTCAAGCTAACTCCCACACTGACTCCTCTGTCTTCTCTGGTTTATCAGGAGAAAGACTGACCCTCTGTCCTGTGGACTTAGGTCACCAACAATCACATCTCCTCATGTTAATTAAATATACATTCATTCATTACCCCCTGGTGTGGTAGCACATGCCTGTAATCCCAGCACTCAGGAGGCTGAGGCTGGAGGATCGTTGTGAGTTTGAGGCCAGCCTGGGCTACAAAGTGAGCTCAAGGCCAGCCTGAACTGCATAGCAAGACCCTGTCTCAAAAGACAAAATATTTAAAAATTTTAAAAAAAATATATATATATATATATAATATATATATATATATATATATATATATATATATTCACTA
>PVLD010008964.1:0-80322 GCA_004027595.1 Dinomys branickii
CTCCTCCTCCTCCTTTCCTTTTCAGACATACAGTTCAGGCTGGCCTTGAGCTCACTTTGTAGTCCAGGCTGGTCTGGAACTTGCAACAATCCTCCTGCCTCAGCCTCCTGAGTACTGGGTTTACAGGCGTGCACCACCACACCCAGCAGGAAATGCAAGATTCTGTGGAGTCAACTTCATGTGTAATAATGGTCACTCAGAATAACTAAGTAAAAACAGGCGTTCTCAGGGTCGGGCATGGTGGCACACACCTATAATCACAGCACTCAGAAGGTGGAGGCAGGAGGATTGCAGCAGGTTCAAGGCCAACCTGGGTGACATAGTGAGGTTAAAGCCAGCCTGGAATACATAGCAAGACCCTGTTTCAGAATGCCAAAAACACAAATAAACATGTTTGCTGCTATTGGTTGGGGTGTTAACTGTCACATAGATGTGAATCCCTCACAAATAATCATATTTTTAATACATTTACAGTTAATTTGAACTTGGCAACTTTATTGAGATACACACAGAATACACTTTACACATGTAGAATGTACTATTAAATGGTTCTTAATATATTCACAGCTTTGCCCTACCATCCCCATAACCAATTTTAGAACATTTTCATCACCTAGGGAAGAAACCTGGTACCTCTGAAGTATCACAGTCATATTCACCCTGGCTTTTGCCACTCTTATGTTTAAAAATACTGAACTATAAAGGGGCACAGGGAATTTGGAGCAATAACCTGTTTTGTGTCTCATCTGGGGCAACATCATAGAATGTACGTGTTTCTGAAACCTCAGAGCCAGCCCTCAAAAGGACAGTGTAGCCAGGCATGGTTCCGGGAATCGCAGCACTCTGGGAGGCTGAGGCAGGAGGGTCACAAGTTTGAACCTAGCCTAGGCACCTCAGAAACTTTGCAAGATCCTATCTCGGAATAAAAAATAAGGGGGGCATGGTGGCACACACCTGTAATCTTAGCACCTGGAGGCTGAAGCACCAGGATCACTGTGAGTTTGAGGCCATCTTGGGCCACATAGTGAGTTCAGGGCCAGCCTGAACTATACAGTGAGACCCTGTCTCAAAAAAAAAAAAAAAAAAAAAACTAAAAAGGAAAGAAAAAGGCCTAAGGATGTAGCCAGTATGAAAGCCCTGGGTTCACTCACTGGTACCAAAAACAGGAAGATAAACTGGGCTATGAGCAAACTATGTCTTAGTTTTAAAAATACTTCAAGTAAAATTACTCTCCTTTTTCTCAATTAAGGATACAGATTTGACAAGTTTTTTTTTTTTGTCTTCTTTGAGACAGGGTCTCGCTACGCAGTTCAGGCTGGTCTTGAGCTCCCTTTGCAGCCCAGGCTGGTCTTGAACTCGCAATTATCCTCCTGCCTCAGCCTCCTGAGTGCTGTGATTACAGGCGTGCACCACCACACCTGGCTCTGGCAACTTTAAAATGAATAGGTTTGCCCATAAAAACAACTCCTACTAAAATTATAAATCAAGAAATAGACTTGACAAAATTCCTGGTGACAGAAATGATGCTAACAGTTTCATCTGAGAGGCACAGCAGAGGGAAGACCTTTTGTCTCTCAAAAAAATCAAAGTCAAGCTGAGGTTAGAAAGATACCTCTGCAAGAACCAGGTGGGGCAGTACATGTCTGTAATCCTAGTGATACAGGAAAATAAAAACTCCCGACCTGAATCATTATCTGGGATGAGTTCATGTTCTCAAAAATCGAAGAATGAATTTTAGGAACAACGGAGGTTAAGAGCAGAATATATTTATTGAAAGAAAGAAAGCTTCTGTGCAAGAGAGGGACAGAAGGGGGGCCCAAGTGGGTTGCCCCAGACTCTGTCATTTCTAAGGACTTTTATAGAGCAAAACCACGAGGTGAGGTGGATCCAAGAGAGGGGGAAAACAGGCAAAACTATGGTCAGCCAGTAAGCATAGCTCAGGTAAAATTGATTAAATCAGGATCAAATGGGGAAGTGAGTCATGTACCAAGCAGGCATGAATATAGAACGGGCTTTTCCTGTAAGGGTGAGTCAGGGACTCTTCAAGATGTTCGCTACCTATTTACAATATCAATCCCTGGTGTTCATCCCTAAGGAGGAGGTATGTGGGTGTATTTGTTTAACCTTTGTCTTGAGGTCTGGCCCATAGCAAATACATATCTTGTCTTTCATATTGGCTCCTTGGAGGGTCTGGCCCTGTCTGACTGCTTGTAATATTTCTGTCTAACTCAGCTGCCTATAACACTTGCACTTGGGAAGCTGAGGCAGGAGGATTGCCATGAGTTTAAGGCCAGCCTAGGTTATATAGCGAGTTCAAGCCCAGCTTGAATTACAGAGTGAGATCCCCATCTTGAAAAAAAAAAAAACAGAAAAAAATGCCTCCACAAACCAGGTATCATGGTTCACACCTGTAATTCCAGTATTTGGGAGGCTGAGGCAGGAGGATTTCCGCGAGTTCAAGGCCAGCTTGGGGGCTGGGAAGATAGTTCAGCAGCACAGTGCCTGCATGGCAAATGCAAGGTCCTTAGTTGGATTCATGGTACAAAAAAAAAAAAAAATTCCCGACAAGACCAACCTGGATTACACAGTGAGACCCTGTCTCAAAAAAATATAAAAACATAGTTGGCCTTAGTTTTTCTAGTATCTCAAAACGGGGTTTAAATTTCAGCACATGAGGTTTTGGGGGACACAATGAAACCTTATCCAGACTATAGCAGATGCTGAAGTACACTGGGAATCACATGACAATTGGAATTTGTTTCAAAATTTGCTGATTGGGCCTGGAGTGGCTGTGCACACCTATAATGGAGCACTTTGGGAAGCTGATGCAAGAAGATGGCAAGTTCAAGTCCAGCTGGGCAATTTAGCAATTTAGCAAGATCTTGTCTCAAAATAAATATAAGAGCCAGGTATGATAATATAATCCTAGCACTTGGGAGGCTGAAGCAGGAGGATCATTGCATTCAAGGCCAGCCTGCCACAAACAAACAAACAAACAAAGTCAACTCCTGAAAAAGAAAATCAGCCCCTTAGACGAGGTGGGTAGAGAGAGCTGGAAGGTGACCAGCTGGATGGTGCAGGGAGGGTCCTCACACTAGGGTAACTGTGTCTGCTTGAGTTTGATGTTTTCCCCAACATAGTTTCTTTCAAACAAAGAAAACAGCTTCCTTTCGGAAAGGCTTCGTTTTCATTTTACAACCTGAGCATCCCTAGTCCAAAAATCCACAATCTGAAGTGCTGTAGAACCCAAAGCTTCTTGAGTCCCCACAGGCTGTCAGGAGTTGAAAAATGTCTCACTCAGCCTTGTGCAATGGGCCTCAGCAAAGACCCGGGCAAAGTGCAGACAGTATGAGTTGTTTTCACAGGCAAAACTATTTATTTTAAAGTTAGCTATGTGGTACAAACATTCCAAAATCTAAAAAAACTCCTCACGCTGGGATATAGCTCAGCAGCACAGCGACTGCCTGGAGAGCATGAAGTTGCAAATTTGATTTCCTGTACAAAAGAAGGGAAGAAAGGAAAAAAGAAAGAAAGAAAGAAAGAACGAAAGACAGAAAAAGGAAGAAGGAAGGAAGGAAGAAAAAATCCTCAATTAGAAATTCTTCTGGTCCCAGGCATTTAGGATAAAGGATACTCAACCTATACATGGTATGAATGAAACATATGGTAAATGTTTAAATTTTCTTTTATTATTATTATTTTTTGGTATTGGGAATTGAACTCAGGACCTTGTGCTTGCCAGGCAGGTGCTTGTGCTGCTGAGCTATATCCCCAGCCCTAAATTAAAAAAAAAATTATTAGAATAAAATTTTGCCGATAATTCTCCTCACCATCATTCTTGGAGCCTTTGAAGCAGCTGTGCAAATCTTCTTTTCTGTCTTTTTGTGGCTGCCACGATGTCCTGAATTTATTCAAAACGTTAATGGCAATTTCTGTCAAAAAAAAAAAAAAACATGCGGTGTGTGCTCATCTGCCTTGTTCACGGGATTTGGCGTTGTGTGGCTTCTGGCTTTTCCCCAAAGTTAAAATGTCCGTGAAAGGAAAATGCTTGAATTACTGAGGCAGCCAAGACAGTGCAGTTTAAAGACACTCATGAGGGAGGAGGACTCGAGAACTGCCACAGACAGTGGTGAGGATGATGGCATGAATGTGTTCAAATTCATGGCAATGTGTCTTTTACTGTAACAAATTACTTATTTCTCCTTTTGAGACACGGTCTCCCTATGCAGTTCAGGCTGGCCTTGAGCTCACTTTACAGCCCAGGCTGGTCTCGGTCTCAAACCCACAACAATCCTCCTGCCTCAGCCTCCAGGGTGCTGGGATTATAGGCATGTGCCACCATGCCTGGCTGTAACTAATTTTTTGGTACTGAGAATTGAACTCAGGGCCTTCCACTTGCCAGGCAGACTCTGTGCCACTGAGCTATCTCCCTGGCCCACAAATTTTTAAAAATGTAAGCATTCACTGTATTTTTCAACCACATCTTGAATGTATTTCCCTTTGGGTCTTGTTTTATTTTATTTGTTTGAGACAGGGTCTCAAGATGTAGTTCAGGCTGGCTACGAGCTCATTATGTAGCCCAGGCTGGTCTCAAACACTTGACAGTCCTCCTGCTTCAGCCTCCCAAGTGCCGGCAGGCATCACAGGCATGCACCATCACGCCCAGCTGGGTCTTGTGAGAGCTACATCTTCAAAAACCCTTTCAGGAAAGAGTAAAAGTCATCATGCTACAGTGATCCATGCCTGGCCATGTTCATAGCAGCACAGCTCACAACAGCTAAATCTTGGAAGCTGCTTGTACGTCCATCATCGGATGAACAGAGAAGAACACGTGGTGTTTACACATCGTGAAGCACTACTCTGCCGTAAAGAAGGAAAAACTTGGGTCATTTGTAGGAAAGTGGATGTACCTTTAGGTCCTAATGTTAAGTGAAATAAATCAGACACGAGCTTAAACAGCACATGGTTTCTCATGCATGAAAAAAACCACCAATTATCGATAAAGAGCAAAATAAAGGATAGATCATGGTAAGTATTCTATTTTTTTTGTCTTTTTGGGACAGGGTCTCAGAACACAGGAAGTAGGGAGGTAGATCTTTGTCAAATGCAAAGCGGATCAAGGTAGGGAGGAGGAGATGAACCAGATTTAGGAGGCGCGCTCCCGACGGAGAAGGAATGCACTGCGCTCACGCGCTAAGGAAAAATGAGGGGGAGGGGAATACAGCTCAGCGGCACAAGAACCTGCTGGGCCAGCCCAAGGTCTTGAGTTCGATTCCCAGTACCACGAAGAAAAGAAAAGAAAGAAAAGAAAAAAAATAATAAAAAATAAGAATTGGAAAAAAGAGAACTCTTTCAGGAAATAACTCCACATCTCCGGTGATACTGAAGCGTGGCCCTGTACTTCACCGGCCGCGCCTTTCATTCAGGGTCCTGCGGTCACTGGGCAGGTGCGACCCGGCCGCGGTCCTGCCCTGCCCAGCTCTCGGAGCTGCGGGAGACGTGGGAGACACCGAGACACCGGAGACGCGAGGAGGCGAGCGCGGGCCGCGGCTGCCTTTCTTGGGGCGGCTCCCTTGGCCCTGAGTTCCCACCGCCGCGGGGCTGTCAGACCGCACCTCGGCCACTCCGATGCTGATCTGGAGGCTCTTGCTTAAGCCTCTTTCCTGGGCCCTTATCGGACCCCACACTCACTAGCTGCTTCCTGCCTAAGCTGAGGCTGGTGACTGCAGGGGGGACAGCAGCAGACTCGGACAGTGCCAGGCACATTCTACCCTTGGGACAACGCACGGTGGGTAACCCAGGTCCTGATCCATTCTGCAATTCTTTATTGAGCACCTACTATGTGCCAGAAGCTAGTGGATGAGCTGGGTACTGGCCTCACCCGTATGGAGCTAAGGGACTAGTGGGGGAGAAGGAGGTGAGTCGCCTTACGCAACAGCAGGGTCCTATCCCGCCTGCCTTAGGGCAGGGTCAGCTGTAGTCCTGTCTCCAGGGAAAGCAGTCTGGGAGAAAGTGAAACTGGCCCTGAGATATCAAGAAGGAGTTTATGCCAGGAATGGTGTGTCATACACTTGCAACCTCAGCACTAGGGAGGCTGAGGCAGGAGGATAGCTGTGAGTTCAAGACCAGCCTGAACTACACAGAGAATCCATGTCTCAAAAAAAGAAAAAGAGTTAAAAACAAAAGGCAGAGGGAAAGAAGGGTGCTCAGGGCAGAGGAGGCAGCAGGTGCAAAGGCCCTGTGGCCAGGGGGATTGAGGCAGGGAAGTTCAAATGGGCTGTGCCCAGGGCAAGGAGGGACAAGAACATTCTGGAGGGGACTGCAAGGGCCTCAGAGTGGAGGAGGCTTGCTTTTATCCCTTGCTGTTCCTTGAATATACCTCAGGACCCGCACAAGCCCCTACTTCTGCCCACCATGCCTTTTCTCCACATATTTATACAGTTCACTTCTTCACTGCCTGTATTTTTTTCTTGTTAGTTTGCGTGTTCGTTTGGCGGTACTGGGGATTGAACTCAGGACCCTGCGCTTGCTAGGCAGGTGCTTATTCCACTGAGCTATATCCCCAGCTCTGCGTGTTCGTTTGTTGAGACAGGGTCTCATTGTGTAGTTCAGCCAGGCCTTGAACTCATTTTGTAGCCCAGGCTGTCCTTGAGCTCATAGTGATCTTCCTGCCTCAACTTTCTGACTGCTAGAATTACAGACGGGTGCCACCACCCCCAGCTCCTCCTCACTGCCTTTAAATCTTTGTTCAAATGATGCATTCTTTTTATTTATTTATTTATTTATTGTCTTTTTGAGACAGGGTCTTGCTATGCAGTTCAGGCTGACCTTGAGCTCACTTTGTAGCCCAGGCTGGTCTCGAACTTGCAACGATCCTCCTGCCTCAGCCTCCTGAGTGCTGCGATTACAGGCATGCACCACCATGCCTAACCTAAAATGATGCATTCTTAACATGGCCTCCCTGACCATCTATCTTTATAGTAATTGTACGAATGGAAGGGGTTCCCAGTAATGCTTCAGTGCACTTGTACAACCTGTCATGATCAAATCTGGGTAAGTGGCATGACTATCCCCTCAAACATTTCCATTTCTCTGGGGGTGAGAGCATTCAAAAACCTCTTGACTAGCTGGTTGGAAACAATATACAATTAATTGTGGGCAGCCAGAGATTCCTACTATGCTACATAGAGCATTACAGATCACCTCTCCTACCCACCTGTACCTGTTTCCTACCCTTCTCTGTCCTCTGTACCTTTCCTGGGCTCTGCTAATGTTTGTTCTCTCTGCTTCCATGACACCAACTTCTACCTCCCACATATCCGCAAAGGATGTGTCTTTCTGTGCCTAATGTACTGCACTTCATTTAATGTTCCTCAGTTCTGCCCATGTTGCTGCAAATGACAGAATTTCATGCTTTTGTGTGACTGAGTAATTTTTCGTTGTGTGGATATACAGTGTTGTCTTGATCTGTTTGTCTGTTGATGGATCCTGTGTTGATTTCATAGTGGCAATAAACAGGCAAATGCAGATGTCTCTTCAGGGTGTTGGTTTCATTTCCTTTGGACAAGGACCAGTAGAGGGTTGTTGAATCACACAGAAGTCCTAGCACTCGCTTTTTGAGGAGGCTCTGTGCTGAGGGTTTTGTGGGGTTTTTTTCTCCATTTTTTGGTCTTTTTGAGACAGGGTCTCGCTATGCAGGTCAGGCTGGCCTTGACCTCACTTTGTAGCCCAGGCTGATCTCAAATTTGCAATGATCCTCCTGCCTCAGCCTCCGGATTGCTGGGATTATAGGTGTGTGCCACCATGCCTGGCCCCTCCATGCTGTTTTCCAGAAGGGCTGCAGTAAGTGATGTTCTCACCAACAGTGGGTGAAAGTTCTGCTTTCTTTGAATCTGCACCAGCATTTGTCTTTATATTTTTGACAGTGATCATTGTCACTGCAGTAAATGATGTCTCATTGTGGTTTTGATTAGCATTCCCTGACGATTAGTGACTTGGCATCTTTTCACATACTTGTTGACCATTTGTATATCTTCTTTTGAGAAATATGACACTTTTTTTTTTGAGACAGGGTCTCACTGTGTAGCCCAACCTGGCCTCAGACTCTTAGCGATCCTCCTGCCTCAGCCTCCTGAGTGCTAGATTATAGGCATGTGCCAACCACACCCAGCTACACATTTTTTTTAACAAAGTATATTATTAATACTTTTTTGCTGAGTTCCTTGCATACCCTGGGTGTAAATCCCTTGTCGGATTTGTAGTTCCTCAATATTATTTTCCCATTCTGTATCTTTTCTCCTCATTGTTGGTTGTTCCCTTTGCAGGGAAGAAGCCTTTTAGTTTGATGTGATCTTATTTATCAATTTTTGGTTTTGCTGCCTGGGCTTTTGGGGTCATATCCAGAAAATCTTTGTTCATCCCAATGCCCTGAAAGCTCTTCCTCAAGAAGCTCCTCTCTGCCAATTCTTCATATTCCTGATTCCTCATTATGTCTTTAAAAATTTGTTAGGACCTTCCCTCCTTCCTAAAATCTGTATTACCGTTAATGTCACTTCATTTCAGCCTCCAGAGCTTCCATTCACATTTCCTATGGTCTGCCTGGTGTGGTGTGGTAGTGCACACCCGGAATTGCAGTACTCAGGAGGCTGAGGCAGGAGGATCACTGTGAGGTCAAGGCTAGCCTGGGCTACAAAGTAAGTTCAAGGCCAGCCTGAACTGCACAGCAAGACCCTGTCTCAAAACACAAACAAAACAACCCCTTTGGGACCCCTCCTATGTCAGGAACTTTTCCTATTCCCCATTGCTTTCCTCTAGTAAAATTTCCTACTCTTTTTGTGTGTGTGTGTGTGTGTGGTACCAGGGATCAAACTCGGAACCTTGCCCTTACCAGGCAGGTACTTATTCCACTGAGTTATATCCCCAGCCCTTAAATTTTTTTTTTCTTTTTTTCCGGGACCGGGGATCGAACTCAGGGCCCTAGTGCTCAGCGGCAAGCACTTAGCCCACTGAGCTGTACCTCCAGCCCCAGCCCTTAAATTTTTCTACTCTTAAACCCCACCAAAACCAAAGCTAAAACAAACAGCAAACCAAAACACCACTTCTTGTGGTCTGCAGGCCATAGATTAGCTCAGATTTGATTTATCTGAAAATGAAATTCTTTCTTCTTCATTCCTTAAAGGGTAGTTTCACAGGTTATAGAATTCCACATTGACTTTTGTTCTTCTTTTAGCAGCTTAGAAATTCTCTTCTGCCATTTCCTGCTCCCCCCCATGATGCCAGCTGATATGTGTGCGGTCATTGTCCCATCTCTAATGGGTCACCTTTCCAGAGTGATCTTGTCTTTGGATTTCAGCAGTTTTACTACGATGTGGTTTGTGAGTGATTTTTTTCCTATTTATCTTGCTGGAAGTTTATTGAAATTCTTGGAACTGTAAGTTGATGTCTTTCACTAAATTTAATACATTTGGGGCTGTTATTTCTGTAATTATTTTTCTGTCTCATTTTCTCTTTCTCACCTGCTGAAATTCTAATCACTGTAGGATGGACAGACTTATACTGTTCTTATAGGTCTCAGAGGACATATTCGCTGTCCTTTATGTTTTTCTTTGTCCTTAAGATTGGATAATGTCTATTAATCTACAGTATCTTCAACTTCATTGATTTCATTTCTGATCTGTGAAACTCACCCAATGAAATTTCAGTTGTATTTTTCAGCTCTAGAATTTCCAGTTAGTCTTCAGTTTAAAAACAATTTCTCTTTCCCACTAGGCTCTGCAAACTGTTTATTCATTATGCATACCTTTCCCTTTAAGCCTTTGAACATATTTTTATTAAACCATTTAATATCCTGTGTATTGCAATAGCTACACTATCACTGGATTAGTTTCTGTGCACTTTCTCTTGAGTACAGCTCATGCTTTTCTCTATTATTTCACATGTGTAGCTGCTGTAGATCAGGTACTGGACATTTTTACATGGCATGTTTTTACTGGAATAATTTTCTTTGAAACATGATATTTGTTAATTAAGTGGCCTGGACTCAAACTCCAAACTCTGTGTTCCCTGTGGTAGGAAACAGCTCACTTCTTTTAAATTCCAGCTGTTGCTTTTTCTCCAGGTCTCCTGGGCCCTCCCCTAAACAATCACCATTTACTGGGTCAAAGATTTGGATAGGTCTTGGATGCAGACTCGGGGTGCACCTTTTCTGTGGATTCCTTCCACAGTTCCCCTCTCTCCTACTATCTTTCTGGACTACTTGCCAGCTCTTGACTCTGTCCTCCTATCCCGCAAGCCAGCTGAGTAGGCAGGTTTTTGTCCCTGTGGGAATTGTATCATAGACCTTTGCAAAAGATGCAAGAGTCCCTGATGTCCTGCAGTTTCTCCAGTAAGTGTAGATTTGCCTCTAGGTTTTGTTTGATTCTGACCACTCTTCAGGGTTTGCAAATAGCAGGTGGATTTTGGATTATTTTGTCTCGATTCTATAATGTTTTGTTGGTGGGATCACTGGGCCTCCTTTTCATATTTTTTCATAGCATGGAAACTCTCAAGATAGCGGATCCTGGGTTTACTCTGTGTACCACATCCGCCCCACTCAGCAGGCTTCGGGGCCTGTGGGGATTTGCTGGGTTAGGTTGATCTCTAGTTGCAAATCAGCATCATCGTGACTTGACAGGATGACTCAGTCAGACAGTGAATGGCTGGAGTCTTGGGGGCGCCCACGGGCCCCAGTGAGAAGCAGCCGAATGTGGCTCTGACATTTGATCATCCCTGTTCTAGGAAGATGGATGCTTCCAAATGCCAGCCTGAGAAGGTGTGGCTGCTCTATCCCCTGACCATTGCCATCCTGTGTGTGTCCTGTGCTGTCGGTGTGCTGGGCAATGGGCTGGTGCTGTGGATGACCTTTTTCCGGATGAGCCGCACCGTCACCACCATCTGGTTCTCCAACTTGGCCCTGGCTGATTTCATCGTCTTAGTGTCCCTGCCGATCTCCGTACACTATGTGGTGTGGGGCGAGTGGCCCCTCGGTGAATGGGCCTGCAAATTCTACATGGCCTTTCTGGCCTTTAACTTCTTCGTCAGCATCTACTTTCTGGTCCTCATCTCTGTGGACCGCTACATCCTTGTCTTCCACCCTGTCTGGGCCCGGAACCAGCGCACCGTGGGGCGAGCGAGCTGGCTGGCCGCCTCCGTGTGGCTCCTGGCGGCCACCGTGTGCTTCCCGTACTTATGGTTCCGGGACAACACGCGCTCGAACAGATGTAGCCACTGCTACTTCGATTTCAACTCAGACAAAGGGAGAGCCGGGGAGAAGAATGCGATGGCTTCGCGAAGACAAATGGAGGTGATCATCCTTCACTTCTTGCTGGGCTTCCTGGTGCCCTTGGCCATCATTGGGACCTGCGCCCACCTAATCCGAACCAGGCTCCAGAGGGAGGGTGGGGGCCACACCAGCCGGCCGAAGAGGTTGTTGGTAGTGCTGGTCAGCGCTTTCTTTGCCTTCTGGTTTCCATATAACATAGCGCTGCTGGTCCAGTTGAAAACAGGGACAGATCCACACCACCCCTTCTTCCCCACGCTGATGCTCATCCTCTGGGCCACCTTCTCCTTGGGCTGCCTGAATAGTTGTCTCAACCCCTTCCTCTATGTCTTCATTGGCAGAGATTTCCGGGAAAGGTGTTTCCAGTCTTTGTCTGCTACCCTGGCCAGGGCGTTTGGGGATGAGGGTTTCATCAGTCATATTGTCCCTGAGGTGAAGCCCCCAGGGAATGATGTCTCTGGGCAGGTAGAAGCCGCAAGCGTCCCTGCTTAGTTCGTGACCCTGGCAAGTCCTGCCTCCTCTTTCAGGAATTCTCCCTGGCAACTCCCCATCTAAAGCTCTGTAGTACATGCATCCAGGTTTCCCCCACTGTCTGTTGCCCCCTTCTTTTATCAGAGGACTTCTTAGCCAGGCATGGTGGCACATGACTGTCATCCCAGCACTGGGGAGGTGGAAGCAGGCAGATCATTGTGAGTTTGAGACCAGCCTGGGCTACAAAGTTCAGGCCAGCTTGAACTGCATGAGGAGACTCTGTCTCAAAAGGACCAAAAAAAAAAAAAAAAAACAACGAGAACTTTTTGTCTTAAACTGGTCATATGGGTAACTATAAAAAAAAATAGAAAGGAAGACAAGGGAAAGACTACATTTCCCAATAGCCCTTGCAAGGAAGGTCAACAATGTGATTGCTTTCTGGCCAATAAACTGTGACTAAAAGTAATGCAACTTTCTTTTTTTTTTGGTCTGAGAATGGAACTCAGCACCTTGTGCTTGCCAGGCAGGCACTTGTGCCACTGAGCTATACCCCTGGCCCAGTTAATACAACTTCTTTGAAATGCCCTTAAATGAAAAAGGCTTGCTCTCCACTCTGCTATTTGAGAAGATAGTGGATGTATCAGTTTGGTTTTGCTGTGTAAGAAACATCCCCAAAATTTAAAGGATTAAGATGTAACCTTGCATGATTTTTTCATAGGTCAGCAATTTGGGCTGTGCTGTGTTGAATGTTTCTGGGCTTGGTTGGGGGTCCCTCATGCCCCTGGGGGCTACTGAATTACTGATTCCGGGAGGGTGGGCTAGCTTTCAGCTGGGATACTAGCTTTGGCTTTTCGTATAGCTCTCCTCATTCCGCAGCCCAGGTCTTTTGATGTAGTAGTTGGGGAGGGTTTTAAGAGTGAGAGGAGAAGCATGAGGCAGAGGCTTGGACCTTTGCTCATGGTGATCAGAACTGCATGCTGCTGGTCAGACTCAGTCACAAGCCCAGCCTCGATCCTGGTGCAAGGGACACGCTCAGTGGGAAAGCTTGCACAGTGACATTGCAAAGGGCGCTGGTATCAGACACTGCGCAGAGCTGGAGCCGCTTCTGCAGTGTGCTATAGCAACCACAGTGGCAGGCCAGGCTGGAAGCCACTGTGTCCCCGAGGAGTCACCTGCCAGCCCTTCGCTGCTCACACCTAGGCTATGAGGCAGGAGGCTGCAAATGCTTGCATGTTGGAGTCACTGTTAGTTTAGGCAGCAACTTCTGGCTTTTGTGTGCGCTGCGAAGATACATTTCCTCCTTGTTGAAGCCAGTTGGAAGTGGGTTTTCTGTTACCTGAAGTCAGAAGCAGCTCTTACCTACGCAAGCAGTGAACACTCCTCTCACCGGAGGAGAATCCTCGTGTCGGTGTCCCCGTCGCAGAGAAACATTTCCTCAATTCTAGGTAGAGGCACAAAAATGTCACCCAAGCCAGAAATGATTGAATTACTCGCTCCAATTCATGAAACAGCTTGGACTTGGGCTCAGAGCTCCGCCCGTCAGGGCCCCCATCCCCACAACTTCGCAGCAGTACATCAAACGGGCCGGCGCGGTGGCGCACACCTGTGATCCCAGCAGTCAGGAGGCTGAGGCAGGAGCATTGTTGTGAGTTTGAGGCCAGCCTGGGCTACAGAGTGAGTCAAGGTCAGCCTGGAATACACAGTGAGACCCTGACTCAAAAGAAAAAAAAGATGACATCAAATGCTTTCATGTCCCCATGTCTGTGAGGAGAGTCTTAACAGCTACTTTTCAAGAAGTAAACTGGAGAAAGTGGTTTATTTAAAAAAAAGACATTTCTTGCTTTCATTCCTTTCTTCTGTTTGTGGTTTTTTTTGAAATTTTTTTGAGACAGGGTCTTACTATGTAGTTCAGGCTGGCCCTAAACTCTCTTATGTAGAACCCTGGCTTCAAACTCATGGGGAGTCTCCTGCCTCAGCCTCCGGAGTGCTGGGATTACAGGCGAGCACCACCATGCCCTGCTCCTCTATTCTTAATCCTCCCTTCCTACTTTTCCTCCCTGGAGATAGTTGGCACCTTTTTCTCGCACCCAGAATGCACCGCGTAGCCAGTCCTAACATTGTGTGTGTTCTGCAAAGTGGGCACATAAATACGTAAGAGGCCTGCGGCATGGTTTCTCTGCGGGGGTGGCCCGGTGTCTCTAGAGGATCCACTGTGCCCAGTCACCTTTTGATGGGCAGTTAGGTCATATGAGTCTGCTGAGATTTTTTTTTTTTTCTGTATCAGGTATCGAACTCAGGACCTTGTGCTTGCCAGGTAGGAGCTATATCCCCAGCCCCCAACGATGGTATTTTTGAAAGCTTGAAAACTGTTCAATATGACACACATTCTGAACAATATATAAAAGGAGCCAGGCAAATTCATGGATTTATCATAGGGCGGACACCCATAGGACTTTGCCAGGCCAGGGAAGAAAACAAAGAGGCCACAGGAGGTGCTTCCCCCCGCCCTGTCCCCATCACCTCCCCATCTCCACCGAAGGAGAACTTGATTCAAATGTTACTGTTAATGTTATTTCGCCTTCTGTTCGTCTCTTTATTTTGGTACCAGGAATCGAACTCAGGACCTTGTCCTTGCCGGGTAGGAGCTGTGCTGCTGAGATACATCCTTGGCTCCTAAACCTTCTGTTTTTCTGCCAAAGATTTTGTTTGAAACATTTCAAGACTGGTTCAAATGACAATAGACTATAACCTTTCAACTACATTTATCAGATATTAATATATTAATATCTGTCTCACCCCCCCCAGGCCCCTCACTCTCTACACACACACACACACACACACACACACACACACACACTCCACACATCACAGACCCGACACCCCCCTAGAGCAAACCAAAATGTGGAAAGGCGCAGGAGACCCCGGGGCAGACTCTTGCCACCGGGCCTGTCCCCACAGAGGCAGCTTCAGAAAATTTCCAATCTTTTGAAACTAGGCACAAGTAACACACGGTGATATTTCATCTAAAATTCTTTAGGCTGTGTCTCCTAAGAACTCGGACATTTCACTGCAAGGCGAATTTTCCTTAAGGACTTTAACATGGTAGGAGCGAATAAACAGGCCACATTCCAACTTCCTAACTGTTTCAATTACTAACTTTATTTCTTAAAAATTCAGGATTTAGCTGGGCATGGAGGCACATGACTGTAGTAATCCCAGCATTTTGGGAGGCTAAGGCAGGTGGACTGCACATTCAAGCCAAGTCTGGGCAAATTAATGACTTAGCAAGACTCAAAATAAAACATAAATAATAAAAATTAAAAAGGGCTGGGGGTGTAGCTCAGGGCAACAAGCCCGGGTTAAAGCCCCAGTAACACACACACACACACACACACACACACACACACACACACAT
This sequence comes from Dinomys branickii, assembly GCA_004027595.1. Taxonomy (NCBI): domain Eukaryota; kingdom Metazoa; phylum Chordata; class Mammalia; order Rodentia; family Dinomyidae; genus Dinomys; species Dinomys branickii. The sequence goes on from PVLD010008964.1 coordinate 15,204, forward strand.
TCTGGAATTTACAATGATTTTCCTCTCCCACCCCATATGACTATGTGTGACATCAGAAACACAGTCCAGACCAATTCCCAAAAGTAGAAGTTGAAAGCTGGGCGCGTGGTGGCGCCCGTCTGTAGTTCCAGCACTTGGGAGGCTGAGGCAGGAGGATTGACCAAGGTACTTCAAATCTTCGAGCTGGAATGGAGCGCTGTGCTTCCCTACACAGGCCGGTGCAGGACTGGCCAGGGCCCAGGAGGTGCACTGCGTCGCCACCTGTGGCTCTGGTTTCCTCCCGGGGGACTGTGGCTCACCAGGCGGGATTTGTGCTGCGACGCCGCTGTTTCCCGCGGCTCCGCCCACGCGACCGCGAAGCCAGAAGCTTTGATCTTTGCTTTCTCAGAGTTCAAGTGGGATCCCTGGGAGGTTTTTAATTTGCATCGATATTCTTGATGACTGCGGTTTCATCCTCACCCGGACTGCGGTTTCCGGAGCTGCCACAGGAATTCTCCGGGGAGCGCAGGGCTGTGCACACGGCGCAGGCTGAAGGGGCTCGAGGTCCTCGGAGGGGCTGGGCTTGGGTTGCACTGTGCCTAGCCAGGCCGATCCACCCACGCGTGCATCTGCTCGCAGCCTCCGGAGGGTACGGGTGCGGGTGCTGTGCTGGGTACTAGCGGGAGGTACCTGGTGTGCAGGGAGACGAAGACACCCCCCACCCCAAGGACCGGCTTGGGGGCAGAGAAGGCCTGACTAGGAAAGGGCAGGAGCAGACCCGGCTCACATCTGGGGGAGGGGAAGAGAAGGGGCTGACTTCCAAGGGGCGGCGCTTAACGTTTCGGGGGGCGAGACTGACATCCCAGGAGGAGGGGCTGAGATCCTAGGGGGGCGTAGCTAATATGGAGGGGGGGTGCTATATCCCAGAGGGTGTGGCTAACACTTCAGGAGGCGGGGCTGACATTCTAGTGGGAGGGACTAAAACTAGGAAGCAAGTACCTTTTGGGGCGGGGCAAATGCTCCAGGGGCAGAGCTAATGTTTAGGGGCGGAGCTAACAATGGGTAGGGGTACAGGAAGGGCTAACACCTAGGGGCGGGGCTGGTGCCGGGCGGGACCGCCCTTGTCCGCCCCTTGCGCCCACGCCCACTCCCCGCCCGCCCGCCAGCCGGAGGCCCAGCCGGGCAGAGCCCTGAGCTCGAAGATCCGATCCGCAGGAGGCGGCTGCCTCCCTGCAGAGGGAGGTAATTACGCTCTTAATCACTACCTCTGTTCCTCTACTCGCGGGGAGGGAGGCGGCGCCCCAGCCTGGCCTGGTTTGAGATGTTCCACAGCCGTGGAGACAGTCTGTCATCAAATGTCGGGAAATAGCTGTCAGGAGATCTCACTCATCCCTTCCCAGCCCTCAGAGCCCTCCCCGCGCGCGGGTGCAGGTTCCACACTGAGCAAATCTCGTGCTCTCCGGACCCAGGGTGCGCTCAGTGGGGGTTCTGGTTTTCGCTCCGCCCCTGGGGTTCCCAGTGCTGGGACAGGCCTGTGGTCAGTGGTGCTGCGTCCCCTACCCTGGGTCCCCCCCTGGCCTGAGACTGAGGTTTGCCGATGGGGGCTTCGGAAGTGGGGGTGTACGATGACATTCCCCAGTTAGGCTCAGGGAGGCCTGGGGCTGGTGTGGAGACGGACAGGAAGAGCTAACAAGGTGGTCTGCGTGGCAGAAGTCACGCCAGGGGGCAGAAGATGAAATTCAAGGGCGAGCTTATGTGAGGTGGGGCTGGGGAGCTCGGATTTTGCTTTGGGGTGCTGGGAAGCCATGGGCAGTCTGTGCTCAGTACAGGGCAGGATTCAGGAAGATGCCGCTAGCTGGCCGTGATGGCCCACAGCTGTGATCCCAGCATCCAAGAGGCTGAGGCAGGAGGATCGCTTGGAGATCAAGGCCAGCCTGGACTACATATAGAGACCCTGCCTCCAAAAAAAAAAATAAATAAATAAAATAAAATAAAGGTGCCCGCATTAATGTCACCATGTACCACATCCACAGGGGGCTGGTGGAGCCTGGGCCTGAAGGGGGTGAGGATGAGCCATGGGAGTGGGGGTCCTGGAATAGTGTGTTCCTGCCTTCCCTGCACCTCTGTTCAGTTTGCTGGGTTTCAGCCCCTCCCTCCTCCTGGTTTGGCACCAATGGCGAGCAGCCCAGGCAGACATGACCTGAAGCCTCCTGCCATCCTGGGTGACACTGAGAACACAGACAGGAGTGGGTCCTGGGCTGTTCAGGAGACACAGAGAGTGTGGGAGGGAGGAAAGCCTGAAAGAGAATCCTTCCTAGAAAAGTAAAAAAGCATGTCAGAGGAAGGGGCATGTGTGTGGGGAACTGACATATGAATAGGATTTTGCAGGATGGAGCCAGGAATACATTCATTAATTGATTTGTATGCAAGCATGTTCTGGGGCCTTGTGAGGTTTGGTTGTTCGAGGATTGTCTGTTCATTCTTTCATTAGTCCACTCACTCACTCCATGGGTTTGAGCAGAATGTTGGTGTGTGTAAGTCACACCCAGAGTCAACTGCTCACTGCCCTGTGGATACATAGTGGACACCTAGTCCTTGCCCCTGTTATAGCTTAAATCCAAACTCAGAGACCCTGTGTACAAGGAAGAGGACACCTGACCTGGCCTGATGAGGTGAGTGGTGGCCAGATCATGGCTTCCAGGAAAGGTAGCACTCCATGGAGTTTTGAAGGGTGAGTAGGAGTTTTCTGCTTGCAGCAATGGGATAAAGCAAGGTGCACCTAGATGAGGAGACCAGGAGACCGAAAGGACAAAGGTTGGGCATACGGCTTGTTTGGGAACTGTGGAATGGGGGAGGGAAGCGGTGAGCTCTAGCCTGGGGTGGAGGGTGCAGTGTGAGCCTGAGGAACTTGGATCTCAGCCTGGGAGTTGCGGGAGCAAGCCAGTCCTTCTGTTCGAGGGGGAAACTAAGGTCCACTTCCCATCCTGTCCACTCAAGCTGCCTGCCTGGCTTCCTTGAGGTGCTCGGTGAAGATTGGGCTACCAGGTCCTGCATAGACCGGACCGCAGGATGCACGCCTGCCTTCTGCCGAGCTCAGGACCCAAGGGGACAGTGGGGGAGCGGAGGCGGCATGGGACGGGGCATGGGTCCCCAGGTCTCTGCTGTGTGCTTCTTCAAGCCCTCCGAATGGGTCTCCCACCCGAGTCCCAGCCCAGGCTGCGGGAGGCCAGAGCAGAGAGGACATGTTGAGCCCTGGTGGACACAGTGCCGCTGCCTCATCTTCACCACAGCTCTGTGTGGCCGCTGCCTGCACACACCCTGCTGACCCCTGGGCAACAGCTCTGCCACCGGGACTCCCGCCCAGCCCCCCAGCCTGTGTGCCAGTGGCTGTCACTCAGCTGGCTGCAACCAGCTTGGGCCCTGGGCTGCTGCCTGGCTCTGGCTGCTGCTGCTGCTGGGCCCCAGTGGCCCAGGCCCGAGGGTCACCGTGGACCAGGCTGGCCTGGGGAGCTTGCCTAACATCACAGCCGCCAGCCATGGCCAGGACACCGGGTGCTGGACCCCATGCTGGCCCAGCTGGTGTTGGGGTTTGGGGCCCCCGAGCGTGCGGAGCATTGTCCTCTGCCTGGCAGCTGCTCCTCTGTGAGCGCCCCCATCCGCTCTGATGCTGCTCCAAACCTGTGCTCTGTGGGCTGGGCCGGGAGGCTGCCTGGGCCGCGGCTCAGGAGTGTGGAGACTGCGCCTTTGGGGGCAGGGCTGTATCAGGCCCTCCGGTGCGGCTCAGGGCAGGCGAGGAGGGGACAGTGGGGCAGGGCAGTGGGACATGGCTGCATGCAGCTGAGAGGACCGACCTGGGGAGCTAGGGACAGTGGAGGGGGGCTCATGTCTCTGCAGCCTCCAGGGCCCCAGCTGGGAGGAGCTGAGATGCAGCCAGCGGCTGTGGAGAGGGCAGAGGGGACAGAGACTCGGAGAGGGGACAGGCAGAGGGGGCCCACGGGCTGCAGGAGAAGAGACTTAGGCGGGAGACTGCAGGCTGCAGGCTGCTTGAGGTGGACACACACACACACACACACACACACACACACACACACACACACACACACCTGTGCTCTCCGACACCGGGAAACAGAGCCAGAGTGGTCGACGAGGGGCAGTGAAACTGGCAGAAGGCCGCACAGGGGCCAGAGACAGAGAGGCAGAGGCCAGGGACCCGGGTGTGGGCCAGGGGTGCAGACACTGATGCAGCACAGACCTGGTGGGGAACAAGGGGGGTCACCCCATGCCGGTGGTGACCAAGTCAGGACACTGAGATGCCACAGGGACAAGGGACGTGCATGCCTGACCTCCACCCACCATTCACCAGACGCAAGATTCGTGTTTTCTCCTCGATGTTGGGGACTTCAGAGTCAGTTTTGTTAAAAGTGTGACTCTTGCTCAGCCTGCAGATGCCCATGGGAGCCCGAGCCCACCGAGCTGGATCTTGGTCTAGGAGGTGCCGTGCCCAGCTCCGCCTCGGAGAGGCAGCTCTGTCAGTCACTCGGGGCCAGGACACGTCTGTCCCAAAGTTGGCAAGACACCCGTCAGCCCGAAATTGACCCACCCTGTCACAGCCCTTTAAGACTGAGAGTGAGGGACTTGTAAGTGCAGGCCAGGGCAGGGGGACCGGGGGACCATGGCAGCAGGTACCCACCTCACCCTAGATCCCAGCAGCACCCATATATGGGGCACTGTCCCTCAATGAGTGGGGCACGTGGTTGGGCACGCCGGTCATCCCAGCACTTGGGACGCTGAGGCAGGAGGATCGTTGTGAGTTTGAGGTCAGCCTGGACTCAAGCCATGAGGACCCCTCCCATGGGCACCAAGTTGCCCAAGTCACAAAGATTCAATTGAGCGACCGAACCAGGACTGAGACAGGAACTGACCCTCACTGCAACTTGGCCCTCCTCAGCTGACCCTTAAAAGCCGCGCTGCCTCAGCGGATCTGAAGCCGGGCGTCAGAGAAGAGCCTTCTGTGCTCAGACCTCAGTCCTGTCCTTATCTTCCCTTTCTTCCCTGCAAATCGCACTTCAGTTTTGTTTTTGTCGTTTTTTAAGGTAAGGTCTTGCTATTTAGTCCATGTTGGCCTTTAGCTCACTCTGCAGCCCAGGTGGGCCTCCAGCGCGTGGGGACCCTCCTGCCTCAGCCTCCCAAGTGTTGGGATGACAGCTGTGTGCCACCATTCCCTGCAGGACGGAGCCATTCTTGGGGGCTGGGGCTCCCAGTGCATATCTGGGAACGAGTAGGGGACAGAGCCCCGTACCTAGGAACTCTGGCCAGCGGGGAGCGGCACGGGCCACCACGAAGCCTGGGTCCCCATGGGTGCCACCCCTCTGTCTCCTGCTCATGGTGAAACCCGAAGGGCCTTTCTGTGCCAGCCCTGGGAAGCTGCCTTGTTTTCCTTCCTTCGTACTAAAACTTGCAGACATTCCCAGAGCACAGGTGAGGTTTGGCTTCAGCATGTGTTGCTTTGTTTCTTTACGTTTCTTTCTGTTCTTTTTGTGGACTGAGCTGAGGGCCTTGCCGCGGAGCTGCATCCTCGCCTTTTGTTTTATTTTGTGACAGCGTCTCCTAAGTTGCTCAGGCTGGGTTTAATCTCCTGATCCTTCTGCCCCAGCCTCCCAGAGTGCTGGGATGACAACGCTGCCTGCTGGCCCGGGCCGCATCTCCGATATGGCCGCAGAGCTACCTCCGAGAGGCTGGGCTTGGCAGCCTGATATCCGAGCTGTCTTCATCTCCTGGGCCTTTTGGGGCGGCCGAAGCTTAGGAGCCCAGCTGCAGATCAGCGCCAGTGTCCGGATCAACACCGCCAACTCCTGCCGCAGTTTTCGCGGTCCAGGGTGGAGCTGGCTGCAGGCTCTCAAAAGCTCCCCGGGGTCTCCCGGCCCCAGCTGTGGAGATCCATCCATCACTGCCTAGGCGGCAGCTCCCAGGGCTGAGAAGTCAGGGCCCCTCGCGTGTGAGGGTGGAGACCCCCTCCCAAGAACTGCCTGTATTATCTTGTTTTGTCACAGCCCGCCCCAGAGGGGGTGGGCGGCTTGGGGCAGGGGCATGGGCTTTGTGGGAGACGACCTTACAGGCCGCGCACGCCGCTGGGGCAAAGGCGTGGGGGTGTGGGTGCTTTGATTCTGAGTTCTGTGTGCAACAAACCAGACTTCCGCGGGAAAACCTAGCACTCTGGGAGGCTGAAGCAGGAAGATCACAAGTTTGAGCCCAGCCTGGGCAATTTAGCAATTTGGCGAGACCCTCCCTGTCTGAAAGTTAAAAAAAAAGGGGGCTGGGGCTGTCGCTCAGTGCAAAGGCCCTAGGCTCCATTCTCAGTACTGCAGGGTGAAAGAAGACAAAGAGGCGGGCTGGCAGCGCACCCTGTAATCCCAGCATTTAGGAGGCCAAGGCAAGAGGATCGGGGCCAGCCTGGGCCACACAGTGAGTTCACGGCCAGCCAGGACGACTTACCAAGACCCTGTCTCCAAAAAACCCAAACCAATCAATGAACCCAAACACAGCCATCCAAAGCCTCCACCACCAGGCAAAGAAGGGCTGGGGCTCCGGGCCTCGGATCCAGAGGGCCTTGTCCAGCGGGCAGCGCGGCCGACAGGGGAGAAAGGGGCCCCCGAGGCCCGCGGGAGGGGCGCCAGGCCAGGACGCACAGTGCTGGACGTCGGGGCCCGGGTCTCACCGCTGAGAGAGATTGGTGCGGGTGGACACGGACTTATGGGGGGAAACGGTGCAACAGCGTCCCCATGTGGCGACTCCTGGCTTTGCAGCCAAGGCTTCAGATTTGGACTTTTTGAGAATTAAATAGGGCACTGTTACCAAACTATTGGCTGCAAGTATTTGTAATCCAAAAAATTATATTCCTCTGGGAGGAAATCCTGCTTTTACAATGTGTCTGTTCCTGATCTGAATTCTCAGGCCCCTTTTCCTGGAAACTCATGGTCCCTTTATTCAGAAGCCACCATAGCTGATATTGGATTGAAATGAAATTGCTTCTTACTCGATGAGAAGATAAAGCACTCTCAGTCAAAGCCTGCGGTGTCTCCCAGGATATTCACCTGGGTGTGCTGGCATGGGGAAGGGGACAGCGGCCAAGGGCTGCAGATGCACTACCTATCTGGGGTTCTGGACACTTCTCTAAGAAGGGGCATTGATGGTAGGTTTTGAAGGTTGAATAGGAGTTTGCTAAGAGGAGAAAGAGGAAGATGTGCTGCTATAATAAGATAGTGATGGACAAGAGGTGATAATAACAGATGTGGACACTTACAGTCCATCCACAATTTTGATGTTATTCCATCCTTGCTGTGGCCTTTAGGGGCCAATCAAAGAAGAAAACTAGGGGTTGGAGAGAAGCAATGAGTGTAAAGTAGAAAGTTGAGCTGCCTCAGTGCCAGGCAGCAACTTCGGTCCACTGTCTCCCCTTTCTATTTGTGATCAGGGTAATAGCTCAGCCCGCAGACTTAGGGCGTGGCGGGACCTGCTTCCAGCCTGAGGAGCTGACCTGGTAGCCTCCTCCCTCAGACCCGGGATCCGGGGCCGGCCTCCTCCCCCAGATCCGCAGCCTCCTCCCTCACCAGGCCGCAGGTCCGGGTGACCCTGCTCTAGAGAGGACAGGGCACTGTCTGTGCTGGTGCCACTCCGTTTATTCGCTCTCAGAGGCCATTGTCGCGGTGCTGGAGGGCAGCCACCAGCCTTGGACAGGTGAGCTGGCGTCTGTCACTGCTGAGCCTGGAGGAAGCACAGGAGGCCGAATCAGGGGTGCAGGGACTGGGCTGAAACTGGGGAGCAAGGAGACAGGCGGGGTCCCCTCTGCGCCTGCCTTGCCCTCACCTTGTTGAAGAAGTAGATGGAGGTGACGATGGTGAAGACAGCAATGGCCAGGGTCACATTCTGGGGAGAGAGGGCAGAGGTCAGGCCCTGCCCCTTCGCTGCCCGACCCCTGCCTTCCACCCTTCTCACTTCCTGTAAGTTCATGGCCATGGGTCCTCAGTGCCGCACTCCCAGGACCTCTTGCCCTTTCCCTGGCCTGAGGCAGGACAGAGAAGCCACTGGCACTGAAGGGGTTGTCCAGGAGACCAGAATGGTGGCCAGGGCAACTGGGGCAGGGCATTCTGGGTAGAGGGGCCATTGTTCAAGGGGCTGGGTGGGTGGGGGCACAGATGCAGGATGCTAGGTGGGGGTATCTGAATGTGTGGCTCCAGAGTCTAGATCTCAAACAGCTCGCTGAGGACCTGGGGGTACAGGGATTAGCTCTGGGCATTGGAAGTGTCAGGAAGCAGCTGGCATGGTGGACTTTCTACGGGCCCAGTGGACAGGGCCAGGTGCTGGGTTCCAGCTCTGCAGGGTATTTGGGGGGCATGGAGGAAAGGGAATAGCAGGAGAGTGTCAGGCAAGAAGGGAGTAACAGAGAAGAGGAGGCAGATGTTACCTGAGCCGGGCAGGCTAGGGAGGGGCAGGGTTGGTCTGAGGCCGCTGTGCACACGTATGTGTGATACGTGCCTCCCATGAGCCTGACACCCAGGGTCACAGGACAGCGCACGAGCAGGCACAGCTTGGATGCTTCTGTTGGAGCGAGCGTGGTGGCCCATGCACACCGTGACTCCGGCACTTAGGAGTGCAGATGGAGGGTCGGTGTGAGTTCGAGGCCAGCCTGGGCTACATAGGGAGACCCTGCCTCCCCAAATAAGCAAAAACTAAAACAAAAACGTGAAAGTAGAAGAGGGGCCTCGAGATCGGACTGTGGAGACCACAGCCCTGTGATGGCTGAGGGAAGGACCCCTGTGGGTGGTGAGTGACCGGGAGCCACAGAAATGGCTATGGGGCTGCAAGGGCCAGGAACTAGATTCTCCTGCAGCCAAGGAGGCAGGAGTGTGGCCAAGGACTCGTTCCCCAGACCTCGGCCTTCCAGAGCCGCATGCGAGTGAGAGTGTTCAGGGTGCTGGTAACTCACAGCAGCTGTAGGAAGTGGGCATGCACACAGGTTGGGTAGCACTGCAGCTTCTCTGGGGCCCACAGAATCTGGGCTCTACTCAATGTTCTTTGGTGGCCTCTTCTAATCCTTAGTCACCTCACATTCCTCTTTGGAATTACAATTTCTTTTTTCATTTTTATGGAGACAGAGTCTTGATATGTAGCCCGGGCTGCTCCTTAACTCCAGACAGTCCTCCTGCCTCAGCCTCCCAAATGCTGGGAATACAGGTGTGCGCTACCACAACTGGCTCAATTCCCAGTAATAAATTTACAACAAGGGCCAGGGATGTAGCTCAGCGGCATAAGCACTTGCCTGGCAAGCCTGAGGTCATGAGTTCAATTTCTGATACCAAATAAAATAAATTTACAACGAAACAGTGCCACACAAGACCACCGGAGGCCCTAGGTGACATCTGAGGCGCGGCCCTCTCTGGTTGCTCCCTGGGGATGTGGGGTGCTGGGGAGGGCCCTTCTGGCCTGGCAGATGCCCCAGGGCTTGCATCCTTGTCAGGGACCCTGAGCCCCAAACACAGCTAAGCACTCCCCACCCAGGGTCCTGACGCACCACCTATTTAAGCAGCCAAGTTTTAGCACTGTCACACGGTAATCAGTAGCACATATTTTAGTAGTTATTCTCCACAGACAGACCTTGTTCTCTCATTGCTGACTGTAGTTGAACTCATTTAACCTGCTTGATTTTTTTTGGTCTTTTTGAGACAGGGTCTTGCTGTGCAGTTCAGGCTGGCCTCGAATTTGCGACAATCCTCCTGCCTCAGCCTCCCGAGTGCTGGGATTATAGGCGTGTACTACCACCCCTGGCCTACCTAACCCACTTTAGAAAACTGAGACACAGGGAGGTGTGGTAACTTGCCTAGGGTCACACAGCTTGTAAACGGTGATGGTGACCGGGATCTGAACCACCAGTCCTGCTGGTTTTGACCAGTAGTGGGTAAAATCTCCTAAGAAGCCCCACTTTTCAGCGACCAGGAAGCAAGGTCAGATTCAGAGGTGGAGGGGACAGAGAGGGTGTAGCCCTTAGGGCTGGGCAGGCCTTTCTCCCTGCATCTGGGTCCAGGTTAAAGGCCCCAGGGCTCAAGTCAGAGCACTGCAACTCACTGGGTATTTCCCGAGCAGGTCACGTGGCCCGTGCCTCAGTTTCCTCACCAGCACAGTGAGGATGGTAGGAATGGGCCAATACCTTACGCGGTGGCAGGTAAGGCTAAAGGGTTAAGGGTGGGCAGAGTGTGTGGGAGGCGTGCTGGGGCCTGCGCCCCTGTGAGGGCCGGGCTGGGCTAATGAGCAGGTGAGGCCCAGCGCAGACGGCTGAGCTCAGCGTCTAGGCCCTGTGGCGATGGCCGGGACGGGGTGCGGGGGCCACATCACTGGACCGCTCCTGCTCCTGCTGTTCCTGCTGCTGCCCCAGGCCCTGCCGGATGGACCCCTGGTGTTTGTGGCGCTGGTGAGGGGCTCCTGCCCTGCCTGGCTGGGCCCCGCTGTCCTGGCCACCAGTGCTGACCTGGTCTATCCCTAGGTGTTCCGCCATGGTGACCGGGCCCCACTGGCCTCCTACCCTACCGACCCGCACAAGGACGCCGTCCCCACCCTGTGGCCTCGAGGCCTGGGCCAGCTGACCCAGGTGAGGAGAGGGGTGCAGGGGCAGGCAGGGCAGGGCGGGACGGTGGCTGAGCCTCTCTGCGCTCTGTCCTCTGTGCTCCATCCACAGGAGGGAGTCCAACAGCAGCTGGAGCTGGGCCGCTTCCTGCGGAGGCGCTACAAGGCCTTCCTGCGCCCTGAGTACCGGCGGGACGAGGTACCACCTGCGCCCCCATCCCGCCCCTGTGCCTCTGGCTGTCCACTTCTGACCTCTGACCTCCACCACCCTGACCTGCACCCTTCTAGTCACCCATGATCCCACACTGTGCTTTGGCCTCTGCTCAGCCACGGTCCTGTCCTGACCTCTGACCTCAGTCCGTGAACTCTGACCTCTTCCAGCTTCCACCTTTGTCTTGACTCCCACCAGCTCTGGCCAGACCTGAGCCCTGAAGGGGATCCAGTCTTTAAGCCTCCGTCCGCTTGGGGAGCCTCAGTGCTGACTCTCCTGCTCCTTCTCCACCTTGGCCATTCTAGTTAGGATGGGCACTCCTGACCTCTGACCTCTGCCTCTTTCCCCAGCCATGCTCTGCGCTGTAACCTCTCACCCCACCCCTGCCAACTCCAACCTCCCTTTCTAACCCTCGTGGAGGCAACAGATGCCCTTAGTCCAACTGCTGACCTCCAAAATGCCCGTTGTTGACCCTGACCTCTGACCCTTGGTCTCAACCTCCCACTTGGAAGAGAACTTGAACCCGCCCTGAGTTTGACTCCCCATGCCTGACCTCTGACACCCCTCCATGTCCTGTAACCCATTCCAGACTGTGCCTGAAGCGCCTGACCTGCCAGTCCCACCCATCGGTGTCCTCTCTGTCCTGTGTCCTCCCTGACTGCAGGTGTACATCCGCAGCACGGACTTCGACCGCACGCTGGAGAGCGCTCAGGCCATCCTGGCTGGGCTCTTCCCCGAGGCATCCCCCAGGGGCTTGGAGGCTGACTGGAGGCCGATCCCGGTGCACACGGTGCCCGTGGCTGAGGATAAGGTCAGGACAGGGTCGGAAGGACAGAGACAGGCAGAGAAGGGACATGGGCAGAGAGGCAGGGGCAGTACAGGCCTGGGTACACCCTCGGGGAGCCCAGGATGGCTCAGGCCAATGAGACTGACCCAGGGCCCATGCTCCTGGATGGATGGGCCTGGATCCAGGAGACTGGGATACAGGGACCCAGAATCCTGACCCCTCGGGCCAGCTGTGAGGCCCAGCACATTGCTGTCCTGGCTGAGGCTCAGCTTCCTGCAGTTGCTGAGGTTCCCCATGCGCAGCTGTCCGCGGTACCAGGAGCTGCTGCGGGAGTCCACAGAGGCGGCTGAATACCAGGAGGCCGTGGAGGGCTGGACGGTGAGCAGGCTGTGGGCTGGGGGGCCGGGGGGCCTTCCCAGCTTGGGGCTCACCCTGCCCGCGCCCCCAGGACTTCCTGAGTCGCCTGAGCAACTTCACGGGGCTGACGCTGGTGGGGGAGCCGCTCCGTAAGGCCTGGAAGGTTCTGGACACACTGATCTGCCAGGTGAGTCCCACGCCTCAGCAAGGGGTTCTCATCCTCACTCTACCCCTTGTGAGTGATGTAGCCCCCATGCCTCAGTTTCTCCATCCATAATGGTGATGGCATCGCCTGCAGGTGTGGTGTCACTGAATCGGTAATCCACCCAAGGAGCTTCTGAGGGTCGCCCCCAGGGTGGGTGTGGCCTCCACTGCCTCGACCCAGAGCAGCTATGGTGCCAGCACTTGGGCAGCAGGAAGGCGATGCTTGTCTGCTGCTGACTTGGAGCTCTTCTAAAATCTAAAATGTCTGAGACTCAAAACATAGAGGGCTGGGGATATAGTTCAGTGGAATAAGTGCCTGCCTGACAAGTGCAAGGTCCCGAGTTCGATCTCTGGTATCACCCCTCTCGCCAAAAAAAAAAAAAAAAAAAAAAACTGGTTTCAGACGGGCTTCTGGATGGACGTGTAGCGTGTGTAAGGTCCCTGCTCTTGCTGATTAATCATTACTATTCTAGGAACTGTGATTTCTGATCAAAACCGGCCAGAGGGGTCAGGGGCAGGGTGCAGAGACACCAGGAGGGCGGCTGGGGACACACTTGTCTCTCCATCTTCCCAGCGAGCACACGGTCTTCCCCTCCCGCCCTGGGCCTCCCCGGACGTCCTGAGGACGCTCAGCCAGATCTCAGCACTTGACATCAGGGCCCACGTGGGCCCGCCCCGGGCAGCAGAGAAGGCCCAGCTGACCGGGGGTGAGATGTGGGCTCTGGGGCTGGGAGGCTGAGGTGCTTTTTTCCGGGGGTCCTGACCCTCTGCCTGCCCTCTCAGGGATCCTGCTGGATGCCATCCTTGCCAACTTCTCCCGGGTCCAGAGCCTGGGGCTGCCCCTCAGGATGATTCTGTACTCAGCTGTGAGTCCTTGGGAAGGAGGTGGTCCATGGCACAGTGGTGGGTGGTGGCAATTTGGGTGCTCATGGAACCTCAGCCCACTGCCTTGGGTAAAGCCTATCTCTAAGCCCTACTTGGATCCTCTCACTGGAGGTCAGCCCTTGAAACAGGGAGGTAATGAACAGGAAAGCAGCAGCTCCTCTGCAAGGACAGGCTGCTGTTGAGCACCTGTGACCCGTTTGTTCAGTGGTCTGGGGGACTGAGGGGCCAGCTTCGGGGAGAGGGTGTGGTGTTGGCTCAGGGTCTCAGGTCAGGAGAGGAGCCCTGTCTCAGCCTCATATCCACTCCTAGCATGACAGCACCATCCTGGCCTTGTATGGGGCCCTGGGCCTCTATGACGGGCACACCCCACCATATGCTGCCTGTCTCGGATTCGAGTTCCGGAGCCACTTCGGGGACCCAGAGGATGAAGATGGAGGGTGAGGGGGCAGTGGCCAGGGGACTGGGCGGGCTTGCACTTGGGGGTGAGCAGAGGGCGCAGCACAGGGACCTCCAGCTGTGGCTGGCTAGTGGCAGGGGGTGGCACTGTCTCCTCTCCTTTCAGGAACATCACCATCTCCCTCTTCTACCGCAATGAAACCACCCGCCCACCCCTGTCCCTCAGCGTCCCTGGGTGCCCGGCTCCCTGCCTGCTAGGGCGCTTCCACCAGCTGACTGCTCCGGCCAGGCCTCCGGCCCGCGGGGTCACCTGCCAGGGCTCCTATAGGCCTGCCACTGCCCCAGGTGACAGCTCTCTGCACTGGGGTGGGAACAAGGGGTCCCTGGGGCCCGGGAGTGATGACCCCCAGGTTCTTCCCACAGCCACTACAGTGCCCCTGCTGGCCGCAGCTGTGGCCGTGCTGGCAGTGCTCAGCCTGGGGCTGGGCCTGCTGGCCTGGAGACCCAGCTGCCTGCGGGCTCTGAGGGGAGCAGTGTGAATGGGAACGGGCGGCCCCTCCCCTGCAGACACTGGAACCCAACACGCGTGCTCACCTCTCTTCTGGCTGGTCACTGTCTGTGTGCGTGTGGGAGGGCTGCGCACGGTCCATGGCCTTCCAGGTGGTGTGTGCCTGCGGAGGCTTCAGAGAGCCGCCTGCGCTTGCTGGCCCTGGTGTGTGTACACACACCTGTGTGACACCTTTCTATACTGTAGGAGGCTGTGGCACGGGAGGAGCCATATAGAACCCCGAGTGTCCCTACATACAGCTTCTATATAGCAGAGTTAAGCCCATGATCGACAGAGAGACCCAGGAAGGGAGCAGGTGATCTGGTCCCTGGCATGGCAAGTACTGTAGTCAGGAAGGGGAATAGGTCATTGGCCAATGAAACCAGCAGTGACTGAACCTACCTAGATGTAGACTCACAAGCTCAGGCTCCCACCATAGTGTGGTCTCCTTGCATGATGCTGAGGAGTTACCGCAGTTGCTGGCAGTCAGACAGGTCCCCCACCGGGCCTGCGCCTGCCACCACTCTAACCTCAACTGTAAGGGGGCGGCTCCCCCACCCCAAGGCCTCCAAGGCAGAGGGTGGCGGCTGGGCTTGGTGCCTGTAGTAGGCTCAGGGCTTAGCCTGCTACCTGAGCGGCTACCACAGGCCCACCCTTCCTCATCAGACTGCTGGAGAACCAGGCCCGAAGGGGGGCCAGCCCGCGCACCCCACCCTGGACCAGCACCCCACCTGCGCCCGGACCGCACCCAACTCCACAGCTCGGGAAGGGTGATGCACCTGCCGTTTAATGGTGCCTGTGCCAGCAGAGTCATCGGAACCCTGCTTGTGCGGATCCCCCTCAACCCAGCCCCCAGGCGCAAGCTTGTGGCCCAGGGGGCAGCTAAAACAACCAGAGCAGCTGGGAGGGTCTGGCAGGCACCCCTAGCCCAGCGCTTCAGAGGGAGGGGAACTGCCCGCAAGAAAAAAACAGACAAAAAGCCAGACCGGATGAGAGGAAAGAGGTTAAAGAGGTAGACATGACTGCTACAACCAGAAAGTGTCGCATATACCTAACATATTAAGTAAAAATAATGCATTAAAAAACTTTTAAAGTGAAAAACTTTATTTTTTTTTTTTTTGGGTCTTTTTAAGACTGTTTTCACTATGCAGCTCAGGCTGGCCTTGAGATCACTTTGTAGCCCAGGCTAGTCTTGACCTCCCAGTGATCCTCCTGCCTCAGTCTCTTGAGTGCTGGGATTATAGGTATGTATCACCATGCCTACCTAAAGTGAAAAACTTTAAGATGCCTTCACCTTGGGGGCCTCAGGGTCCCTGCCTTGTCCTGTAGACAGTTCCTCTCCTCTCCAGGTGTCTCTGATGTACAGCTCCACAAGGCCTGATGGACTGCTTGTCCAGCCTCTCCTGGGGCATGCCACGGGAGAACAGCCAGCTCACAGTGTCTGTGCATGCACTGTGTGGGGTTAGGCCCCAGCATGAACATACCCAGCTAGCAGGACACTGTTCTCCATGGTGGCCCAGGACCAGAAGGGCAAGTCCATGTCATGGATATATAGGATGTATATACAGAAAAGATTTCTGGTGCCGGTGCCAGGCTTCCAGCAGCTGCCCCACAGGCTCTCACAGTGGTAGTTGCAGATGGCCTTGAGGGTCAGGTTGCCCAGTGGTGCCAGCTCTCTAGAGTTAATGGACAGGGCCTGGCCCTGAGACTGTACACCTGCAGGATCAAGGTGACCATGAGCTCAGTGTATGTGTAGCATTGCTCTCTCTGGCCCGCCTGGGTAGGCACCAGTGCTTGCTCAGCCACGGTCACACCTACCCCTGTGGGGATGAGACATGGCACTGTGACGTGGATGGGATGACTCCCTGCCCTAGCATCTCCCTGGAGTGGGGACCCTCAGGTCTCTTGGGGGTCAAAGGCGGGGGCACACTGTGTGTTCAGACAGTCAGAGCCTAGTGCTGGACACCACAGTGGTCCCCAAGTCTAGTCCTGACAGAGGGGATCTCACCCAGTGCCCCGCCCACTCCACCCCCCCACCCTCACAGGGGCTCCTGCTCTTACCTGGAGATGGGACCTGGAGACTTCAAGAGGAACAGCTGTGGGCAGAGTAGAGGGTGGGGGAAGGTCAGTGGGGTGCAGGGAGACAGCAGCGTCTGACCCCTCCCTGGAGCCAGGGCCCCTCAGGCCTCCAGGTGTCAAAGGTCCTGGGGGGCACCATGTCCTCAGATGGTCAGAGCCCAGTGCTGGGCATCATGGGGGCCCTGCTGCTCACCACCTCCCCTCCCACCAGGTCCCAGGGCCACCTGCAGCCCTAAAGGGCACAGCACAAGCAGTGTGCAGAGAACCAAGCGAGACAGTGCCTGACACGTGGCCTCTGGGTGTCACGGGACCAGCTTCTGCAGGCTGCGGCTCCCTGTCCAGGGAGCCCTGATGTTGGCTGTAGGACCTATGGCCAACTGACTGACCAAGGGGCACTGGGAGGGGTGGGTGGCCGAGGTTGGGTCCGAATTCCTTTCCGCTCAGACCAAGTGTTTGGATCTCCCAGCTCCTAATGAAATCACCCCCACAGGCAGCTGTCCCCAATGGTCTGTGCGTGTGCCTGTCACCACAACCCTGCTAGGACTTGGGAGTTCATTCTCACCAAGTGCTCACTACTCGCTGGCAACCAGGAACACCTAAATCTGTTTGTGTCCAATGTGCCAGAGGTGGCTGCTATTAAATAAAATGAAAACCCACGACTCATACCATGCCAACTTGCATTTTCTCCAGGAACTCCCTAGTCCCACATGGCAGCGCTCTGCAGAGGACGCCCTGGGTAACCCAAGCAAGGCCCACAGATTCAAGACGAAACACTACTTCCTCGAGGCCACTGTGTTCCCTGCTCTGGACACTCATGCAGCAGAGGAAAACCCCAGCACTGAGCGCTCCTCTCTTCTGCTAACACACATTACTGTTTCCCAGCTCAGCTCTGATACGCTAGCAAAAACCCTATTATCAGTGGTCACTGTGGACATTTAGGGCTCCTTTAATAAGTTCATGTTCAAATGAGTCACTGGGATCAACTAAGCCTCACTTAAGGTACACCGTGTACTCAACTCACAAAAGCCACCAGGCAACAGACGGTGCTGAAAGAAATCCATTCTGTTGCTGCCCCCACGCTTCCGTAAGGAGTCTGAAAACTGGGTTTTGATGACACCTTTCCCTAAAACCGAAATACATTTTCCTTCTCCATGCCACATCTTTCCCCTTGCAGGGCAGGTAATGTCACTGTCCCCACCCAACTGTGTGAAGGATTTGGGATGTGCTCCTGATGTGCTGCTTCAGAGCTGGTGGGACTTGGGAGGAGGCCACCTCTCAGCATCTCCAAGCCTACACACGCAGGGCTGGGGTCCAGGTCCAGGTCCAGCTAACTGGGGTTCCACAGCCTTAAGATAGTTTTTGTATTTATATGCAAATACTAAGTGCAGTTGTTGGCACATAAAATCAGGAACCAGAGACCTCTGACATTCAAAGTCACCCAAGATGAGGATAAAATATTTTTAAATGTGGATGGACCAGGAGTGGAAGCAAGGGTTCTTACCGTGATGGGGTGCTGACAGCGGCCCCTCAGCATTTAGAAACACCTGCAATGCAGAAGTAATTGGTGAGGGCGTGTGTAGGTGTAATCCATGGGCCTAGAAGAACACCAATACTGGGGCCCCTCAGACCCGCAGGTGTCAAAGGTCCTCGGGGGCACTGTATCCTCATGGATGATCAGAGCCCAGTGCTGGACATCACGGGGGCCCCAGGCCCTCTCAAACCAGATCCACTTACCTTCAGGAACAGATGCCAAGCGAACAGTACATACAAGCCCACCGGAAGACCTCAACACCCCCAGTATCAGAGCAGAGACCCTCATGGGCTGGGGCTCCGCACCCACTATGGGAAGAGAACCCTGGTGTTTCTCTGTTCTGGTTATCTCTGCTAGGAGCCTGTAACAGTGAACGGTGCTGAGATGACTCCCTCCAAAGAGCCCAGTGGGAGGAATGAGAAATGGGGCTGTATTACGGAAAACACAAGGCTAAGACGTACGTGATACACACACTGACTGCAAACATTTGTCTCAGCTAGGTGTTAACAAATCTGTAAGACGTTTGGAGACTTAGGAACAACGTACAAAGAAGGTAGTAGACGGCCGGGTAAAGAAGTCATTCTCACTACGAGAGACAATGGAGCTGGGCGCGGTGGCTCATGCCTGTAATCCCAGCATTCACTCGGGAGGCTGAGGCAGGAGGATCCTTGGGAGTGCAGGACCAGCCTACCCTACAAAGTGAGCTCAAGGCCAGCCTGAACTGCATAGTGAGACCTTGTCTCAAAAAAAAAAAAAAAAAAAAAAAAAGTCTGGCAAGAATAAGTTCGATTCCGGGTACCACCCAGCCCCCCGAAAAGTGACAATGCCTTTATTAGCAATGTGAAGTCTGTTTTAGTAGCAAAAGTGCTACTACATGGGATGAGATGTGGTTTCGAAACAAGACAACGCAATCAGGCCAGACTACCGCTGGAGGGAGATCAGCGGGCTTCCTCCAGGCTGGGCCTCCTGGGCAAAGGAGTGACATTCCTAACGACTTAAGCCAATAACCATTAGTAAGACAGACGCTAACGGTAAGCACTGTCAAGAGAGATCCAAGGGCTCGTTCGTTTTCCCTCGAGTCCGCTCCTACCTGGCTCGCAGAAACCATCCTGTAATTCACTTGAAGACGCGCTTCTTCCTTGGCAGCTCTGTATCTTCCTTAGGGCCCACAGCAAAACGCCCACACCAGGCCCTTTCCGTCCAAGGCCTTTGTCCCACCCTGCACAAGAATGCCAACTTCCCACAAACGGTAAAAAAAGCAAGGGCTATTTCCTAAGGATCTGAGACGCTGTGGCTCGCGCCGGGATGGAAATCCTTAGGAGGAATTAACCACGCCCTGCAACTCACCCTCGCCCCCAAACGAGCAAGATGGCGCAGGCCCCAAGCGTGGGCAGCAGATGTGGCGCACAAGGAGGAAACGGGCCCCCCGCGTTCTCCGGGCCCGACGGGGGCACTCGTACCCCAGGCGCCCCCCACCTTCCGCGAGGAAACGCCCAGCTCAACCTCCGGGAGCTGGAGGGTGCGCGTCCCCGCAACATGGCGGCTCCCGCTGAAGCCCCAGCTTTTCCCACGTGCGCCTTAAGGCCTCAAAGCACGCCGCACTCACAATCAGGCGCTGGTTAACACCACGTACACCCTCAGAGCCCTCGGTGAAAAAGGAAGACGGCTCAACGAGTCCTCATTTATACCGCGCGCCGCTGGCGGGCAAGGCCCCAGGCCCCAGTCTGGTCTTCGTCCTTAGGTGTCCAATACTAGAGCCTGAGAGAGGAGCCCCGTTTTGGTATCGGAGAAGGGAATAACGCCTGTTCCCACCTGATTGTTCCTCAATAAGCGAGAATATATTATCAGAAGGTTGAGAGAAAGGAACAAGGGCATATTTAGGGGCATTGTCTTGTCCCTTACATCAGGCAATTTTGAGGTCACCATAAAACAACTAGCCGGGAGGAGAAAGGGCCCAAAGGGGCGGGGACAGAGCCGGAAACCACTGGTACGAACGGAGCGGCGAGGCGCGAGTATGGCCTCAGAGGCGGGGCAACGTTGCAAGGTCCCAACGTTGGGCTGGAGGCGGGGCCAGAAGCTAGTATTCCCCGCCGAAAGGGGTGCTGCAGTCTTCTCCGTGTTCGGTGGCAGGACGTGGGAGTCTTAGGGATGAAGGTGGGCCTGGATCCCGGGTGTGAAGGAATAGGGCCGGGTGTGTTCCGTAAGTCTTGAGATAGACTGAGTTTGTGGCTCATCCCATTTTTTGTCTTGAGGCCTGGAGTCTTGGATTCTTGGTGCGGTTTGAGATCTGAGAGGCATTAACTGCCAGGGTTATTAAAGAATAAAAAGTAAAAAGCCTCTATTCCCAATCCGTTCACCAGAGGTCGCCGCTTGTTATTTTGATGTGGACCTTATACTTAATGGACACACACAAAAGGAGAAATAACGCTTCTCGCTTCAGTTTGTCTCAGAAATTTCCCTACATCGGTAGATATGGAATTCTGTCATTCTTTTTTGTTGTTGTTTCTTTTTCTTTTTGTCTTCATGGGACAGAGTTCCACTATGCAGTTCAGGCTGACCTCGAACTCTCAGTGATCCTCCTGCCTCAGCCTCCCTAGTGCTGGGATTACAGGCGTGCGCCGCCACGCCTGGCAGTTGTGTCGCTCTTTAAGCAATGCTCAACTGTCCCTTGTGTGAATAGAACATAGCTTGTTTTGCTGGTCTCTGATCATTTGGGTAGTTTTCTTCTAACGAGTGAGGAAACTCCTGTGAATCTACCTCTGACACCTGCCTCACTCTGGAGGAAGAGCAAAGTTCTCACTGTGGCAAACAGGCTGCTAATAATCTCGCCTCTCTGTTCCCTCTCTGCCTTCATCTCCCTCTGCCTTGGCCTCCTTGTCGTTCCTGTCATCTTCAAGACCTTTGCGCCCAGTGTCCTGCCTGGAACTTACCCCTGGTCCACGGGGCTCTCTCCTTTTTGGTAGTGTCTTTGTTCAGAGGTCATTTTAGCCTGTAGCTCCCCCCCCCCCCCCCCCGTCACCTCCACTGCAGGTCGGCTTCCTCCTTTCCAATCCCGTCTCCCTTGCCCTCTTTACTTGTCATCACAGAGTTTATCCCATAATCTAGTATCTACCTATTTGCTCATGGCAATATTCTTTTGCCTCTGTTGAAATGTCACTTCCACAAGGATAACAATCTGCATCTAGTTTGATCTGTCCTCTTAGCCTAGTGTTTGGCATAGTTGCAGCTTCACTGGTTGTAAAACAAATTCAGAGCTATTTTATAGGAGACAAGAAGAGGGTTTTTGTGTTAACGCTGAAGAGTACATACTGTGGCCCAGGCATTGATGTTAAACTGCAATAAAGTATGGTCCCTTACCCCCACTTTACAGATAAGCAAACTGAGGCCAGAGGGATCCATACCTTGCCATAGACCTTGGAGCTAGCAAATGGCAGATTAACTAATGAGTGAGAGGGAAATAGAAGGGACTTGAGGTAAGATTTTAAAAAAATGCTAAATAAAAAGACAAAAATTTTAATTTTACTTTAAAATGCTCCTGCAGCTTCAAAACAAAAGTTACTTAAAGTTCCCTTAAAGTTCCCTTCTAGGAAACTTACTAAAAATTTCCTAAAAGTCCTTTTACAATTAGCTTGTGAAAGGACAGCTTTTTTTTTTTTTTTTTTTTTTTTTTTTTTTTTTTTTTTTTTTTTTAAGATAGGGTCTCGCTATGCAGTTTGGGCTGGTCTTGAATTCACTTTGTAGCTCAGGCTGGTCCTTGAGCTCCCAATGGTCCTCCTACCTCAGCCTCCAGAATGCTGGGATTACAGGTGTGTGCCACCATGCGTGGCTCCAACTGCTGCTCAGTGTCTCATTTAGCTAACCACCAGCATTTCTCTCTTGAGTGCATCCTACTAAACCTTTCTGCTGCCTCTTTTACGGATGTGTCCTAAAAATTCTTTCTTTGCAAGGGGAGCCAGCAAACCTGCAAATTTATTTTAAAAATATGGGAGAGATTCCTTATTTCAGCCTTGAGGACCTCTTAGACCCAGCCTGGTGACAGACCTACAAACCAAAGCCCTGAATGGATACTTGGAAGTGACATAATTGTCTAGTAGGGTTTTGACTCTGTGCTGTTCAACAGATGATTCGCTGTTGGCCCCAAAATGTCTTCAAAAGACGGCTACACAGAATAGCCTCCTGTGGAGAGTCTCTGGGGAGAGGACAGGCAAGGTGGGAAGTAAAGTGAGATGCAGGGAAGATTTATCTCAGGAAGGAGAAATTACTGGGGTTTGCAAAAAGAAAAGATTGAAGACAAGAGGAATAGGGCTGAATCAGTTCTTCAGCAAACACTGAGCACCATCTGTATGCCAGGGACCAATGTCCTTGTATCCTAGTTTCTTACCTTAGAGACCCTTGCCTTCCCTTCCTGTCCCTCTACCCTACATGGCCCAGAGATAGCCGTAAGTATTTCTGTAAAATGCTTCCAAGGTGCAAAGCTAAATAAAGGAATATTCTAGGCAGAAAATACAGGTTATTTTAAAAGTCATTTATTAATCTGGAATGAGGAGTGTGAAATGAACTGGAAAAGTATAAGACTCTTGGAGGGGAAGGTGCTAGAGCAGGGGTGGCAGGTGCTTGGTGAGCCGTGCATGCTGGTAGGTCACTGGCAGAGTCATTCCCGTGTCCTAAGTCCACACAGCTTGAAGCGCCAGGATGGACCAGAAATTCGTGTAATTCAGATAGGAGAAGAAACCTTGGGGAGGAAGAGTGCACAGGTGGTGAGGCACAGGGTCCTCTAGCCTGGACCCAACCAGCATTCCCTATACTGGCTAACCCAGCCCCAAGCCCACTCACCCCTCCCCTCCCCCAAATCCAAACTCACCTCCCTTGTCTACATTTCCTCCTGTCTACTTCCAAGTCCAAACCCGGCCCCGGCCCCACATCCAGCCCATGTGCACCCCAACCCTGCCTCCCACTTCGCACCTTCGTCCTACTTGCCCCTATCTGCAACCCCCCCCCGTCCCAATTCTATTTCACATGATTCCTATCTATATCCCTGGAGCTATGCCCAAGCCCAAGCCCTTGCCAGCCCAGACCAGTCATCAGGAATAGGAAGATGCCGATCCATGCCAAGTAGAAGCTGATCCCCAGTTTGTACGTCATGCCTTCCTGCAGGTACCGGTCGGCCTGCCACAGGTAGAACAGGATGCCCAGTGTGATGCTGGCCCCTGTGTGAGCACAGATGTTAGGAGGCCAGGGACCAGGTGTCTGAGACCCTTGCTCAGAGTTGTGTGGCCGCTAGGTTCTTGCTTGTGATTTCCCCTCTCTCTTTAACCTCCCCAGTCCCTTACTTCTGACAATACCATGGCAGAACACACTGCAAGTACATGCTTTGGTCTTTCAAGGCATAATGCTAGTGTCTAAAACCTTAGGCTCTGGGACTCACAGACCACGTCTCTCATCCTGTCTCTGCCCCTCACCATAGGGAAGCCACATCATCTCTCTGCACCTCAGTCCCCTCATCTGTACAGTGGGCATACTCATAGGACTTGTCTCGTAGGGCCATCATGTAGGTGCATCGGAATCAGCATATTTCCCATACATGGCCCTTAATAATTGAGACAGATTGTCATTATACTGAGTCCTTAATATTACGCTTCTGAAGCCGCAGACAAAGAATCCAATCATTCTGGCTAATTTGAAATTACTGAATTAAAGACAATTTATATAAGGGAAAATGCATTTTTTTGTCCTTTTCAGATCTTAGATTCTTCGTGTTGTGTTACTGAAAGATAATATAAGAGGTGCTTTCTGTTCATGTAAAACGGAATGGTAGTGAGTGAGTCCTCATAGAATGCCCTGCTTTAGATGGTGCTTTCTATCCTTAAACACATGGGAAGACCTGTTAGCCCAGGTGGATAAAGACCAGCAATTAACAAGGAAACATAGAATTGACTGTTCTTAACACTACCACTTTCCAAAGTTGTTTTCCTGATGCATCTGAAAGTTGTCCTTGGGCCAGGGATATAGCTCAGCAGCACAAGCTTGCCTCCCTGGCAAGTGCAAGCTCCTGAGTTCAATTCCCGGTACAAAAAAAAAAAAAGTTGTTCTCAACTACTATAAGGGACAGGCAGACGATATTCCTTATTTCTAAATTAAAGACCCCCCCCCACAATGTTAGCATGCAAATGCAAAACTAGGTTCTTTTTTCAGAACTAGATTATTCTAATCAATGTATCAGTTTTGTGTTTTTTGGGTGGGGGTAAGGGATTGTCATGGTCAGGATTTGTGTAAGATTTGGTAGCTAGCATCAACTACTGACATCTTTCTCTTTTTTGAAAGGTGGGCTGTCTGCAGTCTCAGAAGTTTGGCTAACTCATGGTCCCCTACAAAACGAGCCTGAGAGCTGGTCTGGAGGTCCTAGCAGGGGAAAGTACGACTCATGCACTTCTGACTGTAGAGAGTTCTCATCTGTGTGGGTGGGGTGTGCAGTTTTAAGAGGGACACCCACGCACCAGCGAGGGAGGCAGGGGACATGCATCTCACTGGCAATATTAGCCAAACCATCCGTGGTGATCAGTGGGCTGGTAGGTCTTATAGCCAGACCACCCTCATGTCCAGGCACTGAGATTTTCTTTCCTTCTTTTCAGTACTGGTGATTGAACACAGGGCCTCCCTCATGAGAGGCAGGTGTTCTTGCCCTGAGCTACATCCCTGCTCCTTTTTGTTTTGGGGCCAGGTTTGGTAAAATCACCTAGGTTGGCCTTGAACTTCTTACCCTCTTGCCTCAACCTCCTGAGTAGTTGGGATTAAAGTCGTGTCACCACCTAGCCCAAGCACTGACATCTTCTAACTCATTCTGCAATACATCTCTACCTGGTAAGGAATGTTATCCCTATCCTATTGATGAGAAAACTGGTTCAGAAAGATGATGTAGCTGCACAAAATTACCCAGCAGTTGTGGTGGTGGGACAGGATTGGGGAAGACACCGAGCAGGCGCTGTGCTGGGGACGGCATGGTCAGGGAGGGGGATGGAGTGGATATGGGTTAGGAGGAAGGAGCTGGGAATGGGTTGGGTTGATTTTGAGAGCCAGGCTTGCAGGTGATGGAGGTGGAGGTTGGGACTAAGAAGAAGAGGAGTCTGGAGACAGGCAGGGGTTGAGTGAAGCTGAGATTCCCAGGTGATGGGGCTTTCTTTGGAAAGAAGAGAGGATCGGGAGGGGTGGGCGTCAGATGGACATCAGGGAAGGCATGGACGAGTTAGAGGTCTGTGGGCAACAGAGATGTGAGCCAAAGTTGCGGTTGGTATTGGGCCTGGAGGTGGGGCTGGGGTGATGTGGGGCTGGGGTAGAGGTGGATGTCTTTTATTGGGGTGGGCTGGACATAGAGATGGAGAGGGGACTGGGGCTGGGAGTGATGGCGAGGATGGGGATGGGCTGTGCTTCACGACTGGCACTGGCTCGGTTCCTGAGGAAAAGGTCTTAATGCTGTACCTGTCATGATGCTGCCGATGAAGAGGATGAAGTCCAGCATGGGCAGGTTGGAACTGGTGAAGAAGAGGAGGAAGACTAGGGCCACACTCAGGCAGAAGCTGGTGATGCTGGAGAAGAAGAGGAAGGCCCAGGCAAGGTCCAGCAAGTCTGGAGAAGGAAGAGAATCAGGAACACCAAGACTGCATTTTCAGGCTCTGAGAATTGGGAAGAGGGTTACCAGTGAGTCTGCGCACCTTCTCCAACCCCCTCCCGTGAAAATTATTCTCACGCTAAGAAAATTGAAATCAGGCTGTAAAGAAGGGGTGTTGATGCTGATCCTTCCAGCCTCCAGGACACACATCTGGGGCAGTGAGAAATAGGGTGGGTGGTGACCATTACCCTAGAGCTGTGAGGACCATCCCAGAACAGAAGGGGGCCCTGGGCCAAAGAGAGATGAATCCCAGGAGTGATGAGTACAGAACAGGCCTTACAAGCATTCTGGTCATACTCCTTCAGGCAGGACATGTCAGAACACTGTACGAAGAGGATGGCGTTGATGGGTATGGTTGGAGTGCCGGCAGGGTCCCCACGGGGCCTCAGCGGCACCTGGAAGTGTACCCAGGGCTGGCCCAGGGAGATCAGACCGATGAGCATGAGGCCAACCAGGGTCAGCACTAGGCTCAGCTGGCGGCTGATCTTCCTGGCCTCATGCAGCAGCCGCCAGCATATGGGCAACCGTATCTGCCGGCTACTGCTTTTCTGAAACCTGCACGAGATGATATGCCACCATGTCAGCCCTGTGTCCATCCATCCTTCCCAGCTACCTTCTCTTCCCGGCATCCATCTACCATGCCCCGTGTCTCCAGGTCTTACTTTCTGCTATCCCCCAGCCCCAGGCTAGCCTTGAGGTACAGCCTTCAAGCTCTGTCACACCTCCATTCTGATGCACCAGCCATGTCCTTGGTCCCTGGCCTTTGCTTGCTACCCCGCCTGAAGAATTCTAACCCAGAACTTGGCCTCCTGCCAGGGTCTCTGCCTCTCACCTGCCAGAATTACCGCCAGTGGAGCTGGCTATCAAGAACTTGTGTGTGCCAATGGGAACGCTCTGGTCAAGTTGGGAGCTGAGTCTATTTTCTCTGGGAAGCACCTGGGAGCTCCAGTTAACTGACTCAAGGCTTTCAATACTGGCCGTGGGGCTCTGGGTAATGGATGGGGGGACATGGGCATTGGGCCAGATTTGTTTGTTTGTGAGGCTGAGAGTCTGGGTTGTTGTCTGGCGGATGTTGGCTTGGCTGATTTGGCTAGTCGAATGGATATCGTTCACGGGAGGAGATTCTTGGACACTGAACCGGTAAGTGCGGACAGTTGGAGATTTTTGGATACTGGGATGGCGACTCTGGACAGTTGCTGGAGATTCCTGGATACTGGGATGGCGACGCTGGACAGTTGCTGGAGATTCCTGGATACTGGGATGGCGACGCTGGACAGTTGCTGGAGATTCCTGGATACTGGGATGGCGACGCTGGACAGTTGGTGGAGATTCTTGGATACTGGGATGGCGACTCTGGACAGTTGGTGGAGATTTTTGGATACTGGGATGGCGACTCTGGACAGTTGCTGGAGATTCCTGGATACTGGGATGGCGACTCTGGACAGTTGCTGGAGATTCCTGGATACTGGGATGGCGACGCTGGACAGTTGGTGGAGATTCTTGGATACTGACCCGGTGAATGTGGGCAGTTGGTGGAGATTCTTGGTCACTGAGCCAGTGAGTGTGGGCAGTTGGTGGGGACTCTTGAATACTGAGCCGGTGAGTGGGGACAGTGGGTGGAAGCCCTTGGATACTGAGTTGGCGACCATAGGTAGCAGGTGGAGGCCCTTGGACACTAAGCCGGCGACCATAGGTAGCAGGTGGAGGCTCTTGAATACTGACCCGGCGAGTCCGGGTAGCAGGTGGAGGCTCTTGGATACTGACCCGGCGAGTCCGGGTAGCAGGTGGAGGCTCTTGGATACTGACCTGGCTTCCGTGGGCAGTAGGTGAAGGCTCTTTGACACTGACCTGGCTACTGAGGGCAGTAGGTAGCGGCTCTTGGATACTGACCCGGCGACCATGGGTAGCAGGTGGAGCATCTTGGCTACTGACCCGGTGGCCATGGGTAGCAGGTGGAGCATCTTGGTTACTGACCCGGCGACTGTGGATAGTTGGTGGAGATTCTTCAGTACTGGGCTGGAGGCCGTGGCCAGGTGTTAGAAGCTCTTGGGTATGGATGGGGCGAGTGCTGACAGCTGACGGAAGCATCTGGATACTGATCCGGCGATTACTGGGGGGCACAGTAAGATTTGGGACACTCACATATTGATCCTGGAGAGTGCGTAGAGGGCCTCGGGGACTGACTTGAGGGCCACGGATGACTGGCAGAAATGGATGACTCTCATCTTGGGTGCTCTGGGGGTCAGATGGACCCTCCTCAGACATGTGGCCGTGCATGCAGAGGGCAGGGCCCGGATGCAATTGGTCTGCCAATAGCTTCAGTCTCTCCTTCTAGGCACCACCATGACCACCTGGAAAGTCTGTGGTTTCTGTCTGGGTTTAAGCTTGATCCTTTCGCATTTGCATCTCTCTGTCTCTTTATGTTTCTTGGTGTCTCTTGCTGTTCAAAGGCAGAGCTCAGGGATTCAACCTGGCCTGTAGCTGGGGCCGGGAGGAGGTTCTATGACAGTTGGAGGGGTTCTAGGAGGTTGGGAGTTGGCCATGGGCTCAGACTCCATTCTATGCTTTGTGAGTGATGTGGCAGTTAGGGCTGGGGCAGGGTAGGCCTATGTGGGGGTCTGGGCAGAGTGGAGACTGGGTCAGAGGGGATTTTGCTGGGTCAGTAAGAGGCCAGGGTGGGGTCAGGGTGGAGGGAACCAGGTCAGAGAGGGACCAGGTTGTGGGGAGGGCTAGGTAGGGCCAAGCCAGGGCCGGATCAATAAACAGCTGAGATGTTTCTGGAGCGCCTGAGATCTAACCTTATGATTTGTTTTTCCTGCCTGCTGCTTTTCCTCCCCCTCCTGGGGCCTCTTCTGAATCTGTTTCATCCTTTTTATTCCCTTCTCTAGTTCCATGTCTCTCCTTGTTTCCTTTCTTCCTCCTCTGTCTCTGTTCCTATTCACCTTCCCTGGGCCTCACAGAAGCCTGGACCAGTCTTGCTCTCCAAGACTGCCCGTTCCAGCTGGGAAGAGGAGGAAGATCCAGCCACAGTCTGATCAGTGATGGGCAGAGATGTGCAAGGTCCGCGGACGCCAACTGTGTGTGTGGCCTCTCCTGTGGGGGACGGGTGGGGACTGGGCCCTGTACTTCCCTTACACTTCCTTATAGCTTTTGTGGTGACCCTTTAAGAAACCAACTCCACTCCTGGAACCCCAGGACTCAGGAGGCTGAGGCAGGAGGATAGGCGTGAGCGTTAGGCCAGCCAGGGGCTATATAGTGAGTTCAAGCCAGCCTGAATAACATAGTGAGATGCTGTCTTGGGAAAAAAAAGGAAACCAACTCCACAGACTTTTATATGACTTTAATTTATATGAAGGTTGACATTCTTGGATTTTAAAAATATTTTTATGAATGCCTGTTTTACAAAACATTGGGGTTCAATGTGGTATGTACATACATGGGGATGACATATTTCTACCATATCCCCTTTTACCCTCCCTTACACTCCCCTCTCCCCACCCTTACTCCCCTCGCTCTTATTTAGTAGTAATGTAATAGTAGTCTTCTTTCTCCTTTCATGCTACCCTTTTATTAAAGTTAGATTACCCATATTAGGGAAAATAATGTGATACCTCTCTTTCCAAGTCTGGCTTATTTTGATTAACGTGATGATCTCTATCTAGCTTCATCCACTTTCTGCAAGGGACATTTTATTCTTTTTTATGGCTGAATAATCCTTCTTGATAGATGTCACCTTTTCTTTGTCTATTCACTGACTGATGGGCACTAAACTTGATCCACATCTTGGTTATTATGAGTTGTACCACAATAAACCTGGCTAAGCAGGTTTGCTGTAATGCGCTGACTTTGATTCCTTTGGTTAAATACCAAGGAGTAGTAGTGCTGGGTCCTATAGTAGTTCTATTTTTAGGTTTCTGAGGAACTTCCATAAGGATTTCCATAGTGGGTGTACTAATTTGCATTCCCTCCGGTAGTGTAGGAGGGTTTCTTTTCCCTCACATCCTTGCTAGCACTATTTTTGGCTTTTATTTTTGGTGCTACTAGCGCTTGAACTCAGGGCCTTTGCACTGAGCTATACCCTCAGACCGTTTTCTTTTTCTTTTTTTAAAAAAAGGATCTCACATACTCTGGTTTCTCTTCAGATCGTTTAAATCTTTTGCCTTTTTTAAAAAAAGATCTCACTAAGTTGCTGAATTGCCCAGGCAGGCCTCAAACTGGCAGTCCTTCTGCCTCAGCCTCCCAGAGTATGGAATTATAGGCCTGTGCTGCCACACCCAGCTTGTGTTTTGTATTCTTGATGATAGCCCTTGTGACTGGGGTGACATGAAATGTCAATGTAGTTTGTTTTTTGAGGTCCCAGTAGCTTTGTCTGAATTGAAGCTGATTTTCACTGCAATTAGATAATTTGTCTCTTCTCAGTTTTCATTACAGAAAACTGAGGCCGGTCCTGAAATTCAGTCGTTGGGCTCTGTCTGGTGTATTTAACAAAACAGAATAGTTTAACTTCTGTGTTTTTCTTTGCAGTCATTGCATGGAGGCAAATATGGTCAAGTCTACTGATTTTTTTTGTATGCTTTTTCTAGTAGAGTTCAAAAGACCCTCTTGCATCCTGTAATTCTCATCAAAATATCAGTCACAAACCGTTTTATCTGTTTCTGGGCCTGGTGGTGCATGCCTGTAATCCCAGCACTTGGGAGGCTGAGGCAGGAGGATTGTTGCAAGTCTGAGACCAGCCTGGGCTACAAAGTGAGCTCAAGGGCAGCCTGAACTGCAGAGCAAACACCCTGTCTCAAAAAGACAAAACAACAAAAACAAACCGTTTCATCTGTAGATAAATTTAAATTGACTTAACCCACTGGGAAGACTCATAGAAATCCATCATTTCTCGACAACTTTCTTGGGGCTAAACAACCAAAATTAATCTGTAGTTGGCAAGTATCATGGGGTAGTCAGTCCCATAAGGCCATGGAAGATCATGCCAGGCTTTGAGCTCAGAGAGAATTAAACAGGCTTCTGTCCCCACAGAGTGGATGTGGTAGAGGTGTTCAGGAAGGTGACAGAGTGAGCAAGCCAAGGGCTCAGATACTTGTTTGGAGCACGAATTCTGGATGTGAACTGGTGTCTGGGGGTCCAATGAAGGGCCACACAATGACTTAGCAGCAGCCAGCCCAAAAGGCTTCCTCTCATGCCATTTGAAAACCAAGAATTTGTAAGCTTGAAAAAGGTTGGGTCTCTCACTGTCTCATTATGGTGGGATTTGTTTCTTTCAGGCTGATGTAACCATCACACATAAGTAAAAGTGTCGGCAGGACAGTGACTAAGCTTTAGCTATTGACAGATTTGTGGTCTTGTCATGGGAGAGCAACTCCCAACCTGGCAGATACCAGATGTGCCAGGTTCATGTCCCCTGATACTGAAGAATGAATTAGAGGACAAAGGAGGTTAAGAGTAGGAAAAGTTTACTGAGAGAAAGCTCCTGAGGAACAGCAGGGGTTCCTTGTCCAAGGATATTTTATACAGCAACATCACAACTTGGATAGCCACGTGTCAAACTACAGCCTATAGGATTACAAGTGTAGTCACTTTGCTAATATTGACCCAGTAGCCAAGGGAGGCATGTAGCAAGGGTATATGGCGTGCTTCTCTGTCACTTTCAGCATAGAAAGAACTGAATAATAGTCTCAGTTTCAGAGATTTAAGTCTGTGGTTGGTTAGAAACATCTAAGGCAGAAACATCTCAGCAGAAGGGTGCTGGGATGCACTCCTGTAATGCCAGCACCTAGGAGCCTGAGGCAGGAGGATGGCCGTGAGTTTGAAGCCAGCCTGGAGTACATATTGAGACCTTGCCTCAAAGACCAAAACCAACAAGAACAAAAAATGGAAAGAGAGACATCAGGGAAGAAGGGTGCAGGGGAGGACAGATTGCACTGTAGTTTTATTTGCATTTTCCTGATGGGTAAAGATGTTGAACATTTGTTTCATGTATTTGTTTCATATTGGCCATTTGTACTTCTTTTGAGAAATGTCTGTTCAGTTCATATACTGCTGATTGATTGTACTATTTCTTGCTGTTAAGTATTCTGAGTTTTTAAAGAAATTTTGATGTTAATCTTCTGTCAGAAGTGCAGCTGGCAAAGATTCTTTCCCATTCTGTAGACCATCTCTTTACACAGGTATTTATTTGTTCCCTTTGCTCTGCAGAAACATTTTAATTCAGTGAAGCCATGGTAACTCTTGCTATTATTTCCTGTGCTACTAGAGTCCTATTCAGGGTGTCTGTGCTGGTGCCTATGGCTTCAAGTGTTTCCCCTCTGTTTTCTTTTAGCAGTTTTGAAGTTTCAGGTTTTATACCTTGGTATAAAGATATAAAAGGTATTAGGTTTTGGTTTTCAGCTTTTATATCTTGATTTCATACCTTGTATACCTTTTCAGGCTTTAAACCTTAGCAGTTTTGAAGTTTGAGGTTTTATACCTTGGTCCTTGATCCATTTTGAATTGATTTTTTTTTTTTTTTGTGGTACTGGGGATTGAACTCAGGGCCTTGTGCATGCTAGGCAAGCGGTCTACCACTAGGCTATATCCCCAGCCCATTGAATTGATTTTAGTACAGGGCAGAAGATAGAAATCTAATTTTAACCTTCTCCATATGGATATCCAGTTTTCTAGCACAATTACTAAAAAGGCTGTCTGAAAAAAACAAAACAAAAAAACCCCAGTGGAGGGGCTGGGGGTATAGCTCAGTGGCATAAGTGCTTGTCTGGCAAGCGCAAGGTCCTGAGTTTGATCCCCGGTACTGGGACAAAAAAAAAAACAACAAAAAAACCCAAAAACAAAACAAAAGGCTGTCTGTTCTCCAACATATGTTTTTGCCTCCTTTGTCAAGAATCAGATGAATATGGCTGCACAGGTGTGCTTCTTTTTTTTTTTTACAGGTGTGCTTCTGTGTCCTCTTCATCCATCAATGTGAATATCTTTGTGCCAATACCATGTTGTTTTTGTTACTGTGGCTTTATAGTATGATTTGTTTTGTTTTTCTCTCTTCTTTTCTTTCTTTTTTTTTTGAGACAGGATCTCACTATGTAGTTCAGCCTGGGCTTGAACTCATTATGTAACCCAGGCTGGCCTCAAACTCTGCTGCCTCAGACTCTGAAGTGCTAGGATTACAGGTATGCATCACCATGCCTGGTCTTCATAATAAAATTTGAAATTGGGTGTTGTGATGGCTTTAGCTTTGCTTTCTTTTGCTTAGGATTGCTTTGGCTATTCTGTACCATTTATGTTTCCAAATGAGTTTTGGTATTTTTTTTCCAGTTCTACAAAGGATGTCATATGAATCTGGATGGGGATTGCTTTCAATCTGCAGACTAATATGGCCATTTTAACATGTTCTGCCAACCCGTGAACATGGGAAACCATTCTGTCTTCTAATCTCTTCTTCAGTTTCTTTCTTCAGTGTTCTGTAACATTCATTGTAGAGTTTTTTGGGTTTTTTTCCTCCTTGGTTAGTTTGAGTCTTACATAGTTTATTTTTTGAAGTTGTCCTTAGTGGAATTGTTCTTCTGATTTTTTTTTTTTTTTTTTTGAGACAGGGTCTTGCTTTGTAGTGCAGGCTGCCTTGAACTCACTATGTAGCCCAGGCTGGCCTTAAACTTGCTGTGATTCTCCTGTCTCAGCTTCCTGAATGCTGGGATTACAAGCATGTGCCATCACACCTAGCTGATATAATGTTTAATAATGGTAAAAGTTGGGTTTAAGGTAGTACTGATTGTATGATGCACCCTAGTTTCAGTGTTAAAAATGCATTTTAGAATCCATAAATGGTGGTATTCTGTTGCGGAGTAGTTATTTGTCTGGATTCTAAAACAGGGTGTCATGATGAAATAACAGTGGTTGAAAGGATAAAAAGTGATTTCTGTCATATGTGAGGCCTGTGGCGAGGGTCTGGGTCCCTTCTGTCCTTTCTCCCCTTGCCCTCTCCACACTCCCCCCGCCCCCCATCTGTCTCCATAACTCTTCACCCTGTTTACATTTCATCCAGAAGAAGGGAGAAGGAATATCTTCCCTTTTGCAGCTTGAGGCTCTTCTGTTCGCATCCCATTGGCTGACACTCGGTCATGTGCCCACTGGCTACAGGGGAACCTGGGAAATGAAGTCTTCATTCTGCCTTTCCTCAGTGAGAGCTCAGCTTCTGTCCTGTTGCGTATGGGGAGGATTTAGAGACTTCCTTGTCCACTGTTGAGTTGTTACATGTTTCAAACCCACCCCCTCTTGTTGGACATTTAGATTGTGTGGCTGCTCACAGTGCCTGTCATGTCTGACCCTGACACATGTGTGCGATTGTTAGTGTAAGGCCTGTCTTCTGGTGGCTCTGTAAGCTTCCAGAGGGCTGAGGCTGCCTGGCTCCCAGGACTATTTTTAGCACTCAGCACAGGTTTTAGTGATAATATTGCATAATAAATGTCTGTAGAACAAATAAATTATCAGTATTAGTTTTGCCAGGGTCAGGTAGCATATTGCTTTGTTTAGTTTTTTTTTTTTTTTGCGGTACTGGGGATCGAACTCAGGACCCTGCGCTTGCTAGGCAAGCGCTTATTCCACTGAGCTATATCCCCAGCCCCCTTTTTTTTTTTTTTTTTGAGACAAGGTCTTACTGTGTAGCCCAGGCTGGCCTTGAATTTGTGGCAATCCTCCAGCTTCAGCCTGCTGAGTGCTGGAATTACAGGTGTGCGCTCCTACATCAGGCTTCCACTCTTGTTACTCTTGTCTGTTTCTTTGAATTAGGGTCTCCCTGTGTAGCTTAGGCTAGCCTTGAACTCACTGTGTTATCCAGGCTGGTCTTGAACTCATGGGACTCTGCCTGCCTCAGCTTCCCGAGTTCTGGGATTATAGGCTTGTGCCACCACAAGTGTGCCCAGTGAGAATACACTTAAAAAAAAAAAAAAAGAAAGAGAATACACTTTAAAAAGAGGATATTGATGTTTACTGTTGAAGAATCCCTCCAGCACACATAAGTAATTCTAGTATGTGATTTTTCTTTGCATAAAAGAGAGAAACTAATGAAATGAGTTCTAGGAAAGGCACAAATAGTATTTGTACAAGACAGGAGAAGGGAAATCTGCGATCTTATCTGCAGATGTCTGTATCTGTGCCTCACTGTATCCACCCATCTACCCATGTGCTCACCCACTGATCTTTCACACGTGCGCACATGCACATGTCCAGAAAGAAGTGTCCCTCCTTCCCCTGGGTAGCTTGCTGATGACTCAGCTTGTGCTCAGGGTGTTGTGCCCTGACAGTCCCAGACCTCGTGCTGTGCCTGTCATTTATCTGCCGCGTGCCCCCGTTTCCGCATGAAAGAGGGAATCATGAAAACAGTGTTTTATTTACGTAACATCCAGGGGTGCTGGTTACGCTGTCCTCCTCAGCGTGAGCGTTTTAAATTGCTTTGCTTTGTGCTCTTCTAAGGTGCAAATTAGTACTTTTTGTTTGTTTGATTACAGTGCTTCGATAGGGCTGGCCATCTTTGCAGGTGGTGATGGGCTTTGAACAGTCTCTTCCTCCCCTGCTTTTTCCCTTTCCTTGTTAAGCGTTTATCTTTTCTGTGTCTGCTTAGGAGCTGTTCACGCAGTGAGGGTGTGCGAGGCAGTAGGGTTTTCAGAGGTTATCTGAGACACGATTGCCCAGGTGGGAATCACGGCTCCGCCCTCACCAGCACTGTGACTCTGAGCATATCACTTACCTGCCCAGTTACGTCTATTTATCACCGGAAATAACAACAGTTCAGGGGGTTGCTATGAGGTCAGATGGATGAATAACACATGCAGGCACTAGGAACCCACGTGTAATAAAGACCTGCTGAGTTTTATATTTCATAGCTGTTAATTTCAACTCTGTAGTTTCTGTTTCCATCCGTAAACTCTTCCCCGAGTTCCAGGCCAATACGCCTAGATTTCTCTGAGATACACTGTGACTGCATCACAGAGGATGAGAAAGAAATCTACTGTTATTGGAGACCATTAATGTAGTCACCCCTCCATCCATCCATCTGTCTATCCAATACTGTTTTTTTGAGACAGGGTCTTGCTATGTAGCTTAGGCTGGCCTTGAACTTACAGCAATCTTCCTGCCTCAGTATCCAGAGTGCTGGACTAAGGCGTGTGCTACCATGTCTGGCTGCCAATATTATTTTTACTTAACAAAAGTAAAAAGCTCCATGCCAGGCAATGTGAATATGGCAGAAAATGAAACAGATTTGTTTCCTACCCTCCTGGAAATTTGTTGTGGAGGATTGAAATACTTAGTCAAGTAATTAACTACAAGGCTGTGGTCTGCCAGTGTGGGAGAACATCTTGCTCGGTGGACCATGCAGGAACTGAGCGTGGGGATCAGAACTCAGGGATGGAGGTGTGAGGCAAGTGACCCTGGAGTCAAGACCTTAAGGGTGGTTGGGGTGGGCTGGGCAAAAGTGGGCAGGGAGTGTTCCAGAAGGAGGCAGCAGCCAGAGTGGCCATGGTAGGAAAGTCCTTGGTCCAGAGACCATGGGAAGCTGGAGTGGCTGGAGGTAAGTGCAAGATGTGGAGTAGGGGTGACAGCGGGAAGACTGACGAATCGCAGGCGCTTCGTGCATATGGGAGGCACTGTCTGTGTCCTGCTTTGAACCCCATGGTCTTGCCCTTGTTAATAGACCTGTGTCTTGGCATGAGATTTTTTTTCTTTTTCTTTTTGAGTCAGTGTCTCAGTATGCAGTTCAGGCTGGCCTTGAACTCACTTTGTAGCCCAGGCTGGTCTCGAACTTGCAACAATCCTGCCTCAGCTTCCCGAGCGCTGAGATTACAGGCGTGCACCACCATGCCTGGCTGGACTGAGATTTAGAACAGGGGTGAAGATAAGGAGATAACGTGAGAGGAGAGCTCGAGCAGAGGGTAGGATTGAAGACAAAGTACGTAGTCTGAGCGCAGGACGGGGCTACAGAGTTGGCATTAGGGTGAGGAAGGGGACTGTGGGTGTGTCTGCAAGTAGAGATGGGGCTGGAGCTGTACCTGGGGCTTAGCAGGAGGAGAAGAGTGTCAGTGAGTTGAGTCTTAGGTGGCAGTGGAAGTTAAAGCGAGGCATGGGACAGGAGCAGTGGGGATGCGCTGTGGTTGGGGTGGGGCAGGGATGGGGAGACGGTCATGGGTGCAGGGGATTTGAAGAGGTGAAAGGCAGCGTCTGCACAGGGATGGGGATGTGGCTGCGGTTGGGAATACAGAAAGATGCAGGCCCTCCCAAACTCTGTTCTTTCCCAGCGCACATGGTCTTTTCCTGGGAGGAGGATCGCAAGATCGTCCTGCGGATCTGGTCTCTTGTCTTCAGCATCCTCGCGACCCTGATGTTGTTCAGCACGATAGACGGGCGGATGGCTTATGTGCAGGGCTCCTACAATGGCTACATTGGCTTCTGGACTGATTGCAAGAGGCACAAGTGTGCCAGCCTGGGCCAAGTCACTGGTCAGCGGAACCAGCATAGGCTATAGGGCTCTCCAGGCCAGCTCTGGGGGGCTGGGGTGGAGGCCTCCTTTGAGCCCCTCTCGGGAAGGAGCTTAGGATCTCTGGGGTGTGGGAGGGTTGTCTGGAGGTTCTCTCAAAGTGTCTGAGACTGCCTTTGTGGGAGGGTACTTTGTAGGAAGCAACATAGGTGGTACGGGGTGGGGGTTGAGGGTGTCTGTGGCCAGATTTCGCTACCTGTTGGGTGGTGCCTGTTCATGGGTATCATGGGGATGACTCGGTGGTGGGTTTGAGTCTCTGATGACCATGGTTGCCTTTCACCCCACTCCTAGTGTTCATCCACATGAGCCACGGCTTCATGATTCTGGCCCTGGCCCTGTGCATATTCCTCCTCCCCTGCATGGGCCTCTCCTTCTGGTCAGTGTTCCACCGCCTCAACAAGATTGACAAGGTCTTCAGCTCCCTCAGCCTCAGCATTGGTAAATGTAGGCTCGGGGCCAGGCCCCGCCCCCCGCCCCCCATCCAGCCTCTTCCTCCTGCAGTCTTTGTGTGCCCACGTGACTTGCTGTGTGTCTCAGTCTCTCTCAGCGGCAGGGTGTGTGTATGGGGTCTGTTTCCCACTTCTTGTATAT
Organism: Dinomys branickii; assembly: GCA_004027595.1. NCBI lineage: Eukaryota > Metazoa > Chordata > Mammalia > Rodentia > Dinomyidae > Dinomys > Dinomys branickii. Next base: position 52,572 of record PVLD010008964.1, read on the forward strand.
TTCTCTTCTCTCTAGGTATCTTTCCATCTGTCACATGTGTGTGTTTGTGTTTCTGCTTGCCATGGAGGGTGGAAGAGGAAGTTTGTCTTCTCTTATTGTGCGTCCAGGGGTCACTGTCCAGTCCCCTGTCCATCTCTGGCCCCACCCCAGTGCAGGGCTCCTGATTCTCCTCAGCTTGACGCTCTTTGTAGTCAACTGTAAGGGGCTACAACCGAAGCCCCAGCTGTCCTTCCAGGAGGCTTTCTACTTGTGCTGGTGCGCCTGCGCCTTGATGCTGTGCGCTGGTGAGGGCGGGGCCTCGGCAGGGGCGGGTGGGGGCTGGGGGCGGGGCCTAGAGTCAAGTCCCCGCCGAACTCCCCCCTCCCCAGGAACTGTGTCCTATTTAAACCAAGCGGGCATGTGGAGCACAGGGGTGCTCCCCAAGGAGTGGCAAATAAGTTATCGCCGGTGGACTGTGAACTGCTCCTCGTTGTACGGATCCGAACAGAAGGCCGCGGACCCGATCCTTGGACGCACTCGAGACCTGCCCGATTCTGGCACTAGCCGGGGCAGGACCAAAGCCCCTCCAACAGACACTGACTTGTAACCCTGACCAGATGCCGGCCCACCACTCAGCACCACCTGGCTGTCACTGGCCTCTCTGAGGCCACACCTTCTGAAGAGGGGGAAGTCTCTGCCCCTGGAGCCCTGACCCTGCCCACTCGGTGTCCATAGTGTCCCACCCCGGAAGTCCGAGCACACTCCTCCATTCTGCCCCTCCCAGCAGACATCTGTCCACCTTCTGGTCCCTGAGCCCCGGGCTGAAGGACTGGTTTGTGTGGCCCCATCCCGGGTGCCCAGCCCACACTTCTAAGCAGCTCTCGCTCCTGTCAGCCAGGGGTTACGCCTCAGAACTCTCTCTGAGATCCAGTCCCGCCTCAGCTGCCCACTTCTGTCCCAGATGAGCATATATTGCAGTCTAGCATTTGGTGCACCCTGCACTTCGAGGATGCACCAAAGAGGTTCCTCCTTATTAGGACGTGGCTCCACCCCCTTCCTGGCTTCTCCTCCACAATAAAAGGCAGGTACCATCCATCCCTCTTGGGGTCGAGCTCACCTGGCCCTCAGGGCAGGGTCGGGGGCAGTGTGTCCAACTGGCCTGTATCCCTAACTTGCCCTGTGGGGTGTGAGCCTTTTCCTCCCCTCTTCATATCATGCCCCCTTCCCTTCCCCACCTGCTTGGGACTGCACAACTGGGAGCCTCGAGGACCGTCCAGCCTCCACCCAGTGGGTCCCAGGTGGATGTAGGAACCCAGTGTGTGGAAGGCCGGATAACGCCAGAACTCAGTGCTCATTTGAAGCATATTTCGTTTTATTGGAAACAGGAACAACTCAGGGGTTATCCGCTATGATTTCCCCTATCCAGTCTAGGTACTGGCTCACATTGGTATAGATGCCGGGTGTGTTGGGGAGGCCACATGGGCTGTGGCCCCATGATGTGATACCTTGCAGTATGCCATCACAGACCAGTGGGCCACCCGAGTCACCCTGAGGACACAAGAGGGAGAGAGGAGTTAGAAGACTGTGGCTTTGTTCTCCCTGCAAGCTCAGCTTTGGACCTGGGGACAGCAGGGCCCACTTCCAAAAGGCAGGTGTGGGTTCTGAGCCAGCAACAAAGTCAGAAACAGAGTCCTGGGCAGTGGGGAAGGGGTATCCAGGGAGAACAGGACTGTCTGCAGACAAGGCAGTGGGAGGAGCAGGGCTCCTTTCACCAGGCAGGGTCCTGGAGGCTTTCTCTGAGTAGAGAGTACACAGGAGTAGACAGTACACAGGGAGGGACAGGGTGACATGCAGCAGGTGTAGGGATGGGGCTGGAGAGGAAGGAGGAGGCCAGATGCAGATGCCAGCTTAGTTCTCAGATCAGAATCAGAATCTTTTTTTTTTTTTTTGGTGTTGGGCATCGAACTCAGGGCCTTGCACTTGCCAGGCAGGTGCTGTGGTGCTGTGCTATATCTTTGGCCCAACAGGTCAGAATCTTGAGTCCCCTCCTCCATCTCTTCCGCACCCCCCAGTGAGGGGCTGGCTCACCACACAGGTGTCTTTGCCACCTTCCCGGTGTCCAGCGCACAGCATGCTGTCTGTCACCTTCGAGACATGGGCGTTTTCACAGTCCTTTTTAGGCAAGATTTGGAGGTCCACACACTGCAGCTCATCTGGGTATACGGCTGCAGGCCAGGGCAAAAAAGAGTTGTGTCCAGAGCCAGCAGGTCCCTCACCCCAACTCGGTTGGACCCTGGGGTTGCTTCAGACCACATAGTTTGGCCCGGACTTACGATGGCTGGCATCTGGCTCTATGCTGCCCCAGCCTGAGGCCACGCACAAGGTCCCTGGTGTTACTTCTTTAGTGGGCAGCGTTGCCACCTGTACAGAGTCTGTGATCTGGGCTGGGTCCTTCAGCTGGAGCAGCATCAGGTCATGGCTGTAGTCATCCTCTGGGTTCTCAGGGTGCGGCTCCAGGAGGCTCATGTTGAAGCCTGGGTGAGGGAAGCTCTTGCTAATGTGGACGTGCTGAACTGTGTCTTCATCATCAAACAGGCTGTGGCGACCCAGCCAGACCTGGTATTTGCTGGGGTAAAAAGGAGATGGAAGGAATGAGGAGAGAGGAGGGGACAAGAGAGGTGAGTTGGGGGGAAGCAAGGATGAAGGTCCCAAAGAGAGAAACAGAGATGAACCCCGAGGAGTGAGGGAGAGAGGGAGGGGAAAGATGAAGCCGCGGAGAAGGAGAGAGTGGGGGAGGAAACAAAGGCAGGGGAGGCGCGAGGGCAGGAGCACAACAGAGAAAAAAGAGCGCACGAGGACGCAGGGACAGCAGAGGATACAGGCCGGACGAGGAGGCAGGAAGGACGCAGGCGGAGACCCACAGGACCCTGCCCCTGGGAGAGAGAGGAGCGGCAGGGCGAGGGAGTGGGCGGGGCAGGGAAGGGAGTGGGCGGGGCAGTGTGAGGCGGGACTGGGAAACACAGCAAGGAGGAGATGCGGCAGCAGAGAGCGCAGGGGAGGCAGAGGGACGGGGCAGAGAGCGAGGGGAAGGACAGGGAGGAGGCTGGGGTGGGGAGGGGGCCTGACAGCAGCAGCGCACAGCTGAGGGCTCCCAGCAGGCGGCCTGGACCCCAGCCCAAGGCCAGCGCCACCTGCTGGCCTCCTCCTGCCTCCTCCCCCTCAACTCTGGCAGCCTTTTCCTGAGCCTCCCACTGTGCACCGCAGTGCTGCAGCGACGTGATGGGCAGGGTGAGGAGCACCCCGCACAGGTTGGGGTTCACCCGTTCCTCTTCTCTGGGGTCCTGGGGTCCATCCTGGGGGTGTGGTCAGCAGTGATGGGGAGGGGACTGAGATGGAAGTCCAGAGAGAGACACACAGAGACTTGGGTGGGGAAGCACACTGTGACAGAGACGGCCGCAGGGACACCCAGAAGTGGACAGAGATGGGGAGGCGCAGAGACACTGGGTTGAGGAGAGAGGGAGACAGAGACTCACAGACCGAAACCCAGGCAGCCCTGGCCAGGTGGCTGGGCCCCAGAGCCTCTCCTCTGGCCTCCAGGATCAGCACCTTCCTCCCTCCCTCAGGGCCCAGCCTTGTTTGTCCCGGAGTGGTGCTGGCTGTTCAGCCCTCGGAGCACCCGCGCTCTCTTCCCCAGACCCCCCTACTCACTCGCTGATGCAGTGAGCAGCCGTGAGCACCCACTTGGGGTCCACCAGGACGCCCCCGCACTTGATGTTGCTGAAATGGTACAAAGCTGCCTGCCAGGGCTGGGAATTCTTCAAACAATCCTTGCCTCCTATCACCCGAGGCTGGATGGGCGGTGCTGCACCTGTGAGAGGGTCAGCAGCGGTGGGGTTGGCAGGGGTCTGGGGTCTGGGGTCTGGACAGGGAGCCATGCGGTATGTTTGAAGGGACTGGTAGGCTAAGGTCCGAAGTTGCGGCTCTGAGGACAGGGTAAGGGGTTTGGGGTAGACACCTGAGTTCCAGAGCTGTCCTGAAAGTGTGAGTTAATAGCTTCCCCCTGGGGGGGGGGATAGATTTAAATTCTTGAGCAGAGCTGAGCCTGGGAATTGGCAGAAAGCAGAAGACAGCATGCAGCATCAGGGCTGGGGCTCAGGGCCAGGGTCAGGGCAGAGGGTTGGGAGGCAGGAGAGGGGGTTCTAGAAACTGGGGCTACGGCCATGAGAGAGCATCAGGGGCTGGCAGAGGGAGGTTTGGAGTATTTGGGGGCTCCTAGGCTAGGGAAATAGGGCCTGAATTGGGCTTTTGGAGTTTGGAAAAGGATGTTTCTGAAAGAATAAGCTTTTCTGGGCAGAATAAGCTTTTTCTGGGGTGACTTGGGGGTCCGTGGATTGGGCTAGGAAGGTGAGCTGCACTGAGAGAATTCAGGGTTTCTAGGTCCAAGGGTAAGGGAAGGAGCAGGGTTAAGGCTAGGCATGGGCTCCTGTGAGGCTTCTGGGTCCTTCCTGGGATGTATGTGGGGCAGTGGCATGTGGGGGAGGGCGGACCTGAGAAGAGGGCTGGGCTAGGGCTGCGAGGGGAGGGGTAAGTGGCAGTCACTGCGTTAGGGTGAGGGACCAGCTCTCCCGCTCATGGGGATGGGGTTCACGGTTTGAGGGTGCCAGAGGCAGTCCCAGGCCAGGCGTGGAGAAAGGGTTAGAGCAGGCCCAGTCACCACGAAGATGGAGTAGAAGACCTGCTTGATGCGGGGCATCAGAGTCACATATGGTGGTCTTGGGGGTGCTCAGGGCAGGATGGCCTGGATGGAAAGTATATGAGATCTGGGGGTGGAGGTCCAGAAAACCAGAGCTGTTCAGAGGGGCTTGGGTGCAGAAGGGACGGTGCTTGGGGAGGGATGGGAGTCTCTGCAGAAAGGAGCCTGTGGCAGGTGGGAGGGTTGGGTTAGCTGCATGTGGCTCAGGGTGGGGAGCCCCCGTCCCAAGGTGGGGGACCCATCTGGTGTTGCACACCATTTAGTTTGAGAAGCAGGGTTGTCTGTGGGGGGCTGACGAGGATGGTGGGGACCAGAGGTCAGCCTCTGGAGGCCATAGCTGAGAGCTGACAGCTGGACAGAGGAAGCCACCGGGTATGGGGGGACGTGGGGTCTCAGGGGTCAGGTCGCTGGGCCCCAGAGGAAGAGGGAGTTGTAGGGGATGATCAGCGTCTCAGGGTCTGAGAGGCACAGATAGCCTGGAATTGTTCTCTTTGGAACTGGGTAGGGAAGGGGCGAGAGGAGTGCCCTACAGCGGGAAGGTGGACCAAGAGGGGTTGGCCTTGTGGAAGGGCTGGGAGAGGCCGGAGGGAGCCCAGTACCCTGGGCTTGGTGGTCTGTGTGCTGGAGGGACAAGGCTGGGTGCTGGGCAGAAGGGAAGGACTCATTAGGGGGGTAGGCCAGCCAGGGTCTCCATGCCCTCCCGCATCCCCCCACGCTCTCACCAGTCTCCCCCAGGACCAGGGTGAGGCACAGAACCAGGAACCACATGGTGACAGAGGTGCCCAGGGCCAGGCAGATGGTGAGCTGCTTGCTGGGGAAGCTCCTTGGGGAGCCTTTAAAAATTCTATCCCCCAGAGCCCCGCCCCTGCCCTGCTGGCACTGAGATGCTGGCCAAAGCTCCACCCCTGCTGGCCAGCCCCCAGAGCTGCTGAAGTGGGGAGGCCCTGCACCTGGTGTCCTGCAGGCTCTGGGTCAGGTTGGGTGCATTCCCAGGGCTGAGGCCATGTGGGGCAGGGCCTACAGCTCCTGAGGTCTCACTGTAGAGGACAGGGCCAGTGAGGCAAAGTTGAGCGGGGAAAGTTAACTGACCCCCATTATAAAGCTTTGTATATATAAGCCCCAAGTGAGGCCCTATACATGGAGACCCAGTGTACCCTCAAATACCAGCAGTGAAGACCATAATCCTTGTGCCACTCAGAGCCAAGAGAGCAGCTTTTTGGCTACCAGCTCCCTCTGATACATAAGGCTTGGCTTTTTTTCTTCCTCATTTTGTCTTCTGAGACAGGGTTTAGCTATGCAGCTCAGGCTGGCCTTGAGCTCACTTTGTAGCCCAGCCTGGTCTCAAACTTGCAATGATTGTCCTGCCTCAGCTTCCTGAGTGCTGGGATTACAGGCATGCACCACCACACCTGGCAAGGCTTGACTTTCAGAAGGTCCTGATTCTTGCACTTCTAACCCAGTAGCAAGTGCCCACATTTATTGTTTTGTTCATAATATGTATTTGGGGCATACATTACCACAGTGCTGGCACTCTTAGACTTGGGAGTATGAAATATCAGAGGTCTCACAAAGTTCTCTAGCACTTCCAAATCCAATGCCCCACAACAAAGGAGGGGTCACAATGATGCTCACACCCCTTGTTCCCAGATGTTTCACCTCACAGTCTGAGAAATCTAGGCTACCTGCCCTCTTACATGGAGATTCTCACTGCAGATGCTAGTTACCACCAACATGTGGCCTATGTAACAATCAGATCTCCAGAACTAGACTTTGGTACAGACACCAGGTTCATGTGCTTCAATATTCGGCAATCTCGAAAAATCACACTTTCGGGTCTCTGAGGAGAATTAGGAACAGATTCCTGAAGTCTGAAGCCCACAGGGTTCCGATACATTATCTTGACTTTGGTAAATCTGAAACAGCTCACGGAGTCCCAGCTTCTGCTGTATGTCAGGAATCTGGGCTGAGGAAAGGAGGGCGCTCTCCTTTCTGTCATGGCTATGAGGAAGTCTAGAACTAAATCCTGAAGACAGACAAGCCATTCTTGGTAATGTAGTATGTGCTGGGTCCTCTCTCTGAGTGCCAGTGCTGCAGAATACTTAGCCAGTGTCAGACACTATTCTGATCAGTTTGTGTGAATTACTTCATTTAATCCTCACAATAGCCGTGGGATGCAACAGAGAAGATCAGCCCAGTTTTACAGGAGGGGAGAACTGAGGACAAGTGAGGTTGGCTCCCTATTCAAGATCACACACCTAGTCATCTGGGGGACCCAGGCAGAGGATAAAATGGACCAGCCCGCCCTGTCTCTCCGTCCCCACCCAGCCAGCCCCTGGCTTCTGTTTCTCTTGCTTGCCACAAGAAAAATCACAAAAGCTCCCACAGAGAAGCTTGTGTCTGTGGTGTTATCTTGGTGCTACACAGGTTACCTTGAACACTAACTCTGGCCTCAGGTGGCACCAGTCCTTGGCTAACACCTGAGGCTTGAGTGCGAGCTTGGGCAATGGCTCATTTCTATCCTAGGTTGGGGTGGGGGCTGCTGGCCAGCCATGGGGACTTCTGCTCAGTCAGGGACACAGGCGTTAGGTCAATTAGTTCCTTTTCATGGTTTCCCTGATCCACTGCAGGTAGCGGCAGACTTTGGTATAGACACCAGCCTTGGTGGTAGTGTCACAGGGGACGTCGCCCCAGGACACAATGCCCTGCAGGGCACCCCCACAGATCAGGGGTCCCCCGGAGTCACCCTGTGGGGAGAAAAGGGGTTTCAAGTTGAGAAGAAACTTCCTGAACTCAGCAGTGTCATTTACAATGTCAATCAAAACCCAACACAGCCCCAACCCGACCTAACCCTCACCAACCCAACCCAAGACTGAGCTAGTGCAACCCAACCAGACAAACCCAGCCCCTTCCAGCCTTATCCTCGGGCAGTTCCAATGCAGCCCAGTCCGTACCTCTTCCCCATTCAGAATCAAAGCAAACCCGTATTCATCCTCACGTCCCATGTATCCATCCCCCATCTTCGTATCTTCTGCATCCTCTCAAAAATCTGCACACCCTAGTTCATATTTCCCATCCAAAATCAACCTCATTCCCAATCTCAACCCCAGTCTATCCTGTCCCAAGCCAACGTCCACACTGTCCTCCCCAAACACAACCCGAGTCTGTGCTCATCTCTGACCCCTAAGTCCAACTACCATCCCACGGTGTCTACTTATTCCATCTCCAGACCTAACCCTAGCACCTTCTCTGGCTCAAAGCCAACGAAACCCCCAGCCCATCCCAACTCCGGGACCTGTTTCTGCCCCCCTTCTTCCATCTGATGGCCCCGCTTGGCTCTGACCTCACAGGAGTCTGTGCCTCCACCCTCCACTGTGGCGCACACCATGGTATCCATCAGACGTCCTGGGTAGTCCTTGCTACACGATGCTTGGGAGATGATGCTGATGTTGGCACAGTGCAGGGTGTCGGGCACAGTCACTGGGGAAGACAGTGCATATGGGGCATATCCATACACTTCGGCTTTTTTTTTTTTTCCCCTGGTACCGGGAATCGAATTCAGAACATTGCGCTTGCCAGGCAGGCGCTTGTGGCGCTGATATCCCCGGCCCCAATTTGGCCTTTGTCCCTCCATCCAGGGATTCTCAAGGCCAGATATCCAGGTCTATCCCTTCACGTACCTTGTGACTCAGGGCCTCCTGCGGTCCGTGGCTTGTTGTCTGACACCAGGCCCCAGCCGGACACCACACAGGGCTCGCCAGGCTGGGGGCAATGCGTAGGCAGAGCCACAGGTCGCACCTGGGGGGTCAGATGTGCTGGCCGAGCTAACTGGAGCAGCATGACGTCATGGCGGTGGCTGCGCGCCTCGTAGCGTGGATGCGGGATGCTTCGAGAAACAAGCCGCACCTGCTCCGGGCCGTCGCGCTTGCGCAGGTTGTGCTCGCCCAGGCGCGCCGTCATGAAACTGGAGGCGAGTCGTTACCCACAAGTGGGGCGGTAAGGAGTAGGCAGAAGGAGCTAAGTGGGCCACCTGGGGGCCTTCAACCCTTTGGGAGTCTCGAGATCCCATTACCCTTCCCAGATATGCTGAGATCAGTGGCTCGGAACATTTACCCTCCCCTGAGGAGTCCCAGGTCTGGCAGACACCTGCAACTCAACCTCCAGACTTGGAGCGTTTCTTCCTCCAATGCAAGACTTCTCAGATTCCTAGACTCTTGTCTCATCGGGGACTCAAAAGATGGGCCCTTCCCAGTCCTCTCTTCCTGCCTTCAGGGGCTCAGAACCCGCACCCTTCCTCAACCAGGGCCTTGGCGTCCGGTCTCTACCTCATCTGGAGCCCAGGATTTAGACTCGCAGTCCCGGCGCCAGCGTCTGCCTCCTCACACCGCACCCCCACCCCCGCCCCGGGAGTTCCCGCCCCCAGCCGTGCCGCCCACCCCCCAAGCCCTGCCCGCGCGCACCGGGTCCGGCAGTGGGCGGCGGTCAGCACCCAGCGTGGGGAGATGAGGGAAGCCCCGCAGTTGAAGCGGCTCCGCTCGTAGAGGGCCACTTGCCACGGCTGGGAGTGGGGCGCGCATTCTTCATCTTCTTGCACCGTGTCACTGTCCTGGGTCGCTGGGAGAAGGAGGGGAGCATCACCGAGGACAGGGGCTTTACAGGGTGCCCTGCACCTCCCTAACGCCCTCTCCTCTTCGTACTTTTCATCTCTGCCCTCTCCCCTTTTTTGGACAGAACTGAAATTGAACCCAGGGCTTTCACACTGAGCTCCATCCCCAGCCCTTCTAAAAATATTTTATTTTGATACAGGGGCTTGCTAAGTTACTAAATTGCCCAGGCTGGGCTTGAACTTGTTCAAAAGTTCCTGCCTCAGCCTCTCAGAGTGGTGGGCTTGGAGATGTGTGCAACAACATCCAGCTCCATATTTCTTTGTTTTGTCTTTTTAAGACAGGGTCTCGCTATGCAGTTCAGGCTGGTCTTGAGCTCACTTTGTAGCCCAGGCTGGTCTCTAATTCACAAGGATCTTCCTGCCTCAGCCTCCCAAGTGCTGGGATTACAGGCATGGTGACGCATGCCTGGCCTGCCTGTTTCTTAGGAAGTCCTTCCTGTGTACTCTGAAGCCAATTCCTCAATGGCTTTTGCAGCTGCTCCCTGCTGTAAAACTCTAGCTCCCACTCTACTTGCTAGAGGACCATGGGAGAGAGAGGGGAAGGGGAGGAGACCAAAGACGGCAGGACGTTCTTGGTGGTTGGGGTGCAGGCAAGGACACGGGACAGTTTCAGCCGGGGTCACTTGGAACCAGTCACTCAAAATGACCAAAGTGTCACAGCTATCAAGTGAATGAGGCTACTCAAAATGCATGATGTATAGTCTTGGCTCCGTATCTCAGCCAAGTTCCTTGTACTGTGCAAGACACGCATGTGGCTGGCCAAGGTCACCGACACACATCCATGCACAACCAGGCTTGCAAACGTAGGCACGCAGGGGCAGAAAGCCAAAGTCCACTCTCGGGCACAGGGGTTACAGCTTCTAGAACCACAGTGGAGACATCCATGGGCGTACATGGACACAGGTGTGCATGGACAGACACACAATCTGTGCACAGCACAGAACACTGGGTGTGAGTCTGACCTAAACTCATGGACTGTGGTGTAGGTCTCGATGTGCATACTTGCACATGTGGGCTAGACAGAGAAGGTGGGGCCCTGACTCTGGGCTCAGATCTACTGTCCATGAGACTTTGAGCAAATTATTTGATTGCCCTGTGCCTCAGTTTCCTGATCTGTAAAGTAGGGATGCTATTTAAAAGAACAGTTGGGTTTATTTATGGGAATGTACGTATGGATGTTCGGGTTTGGGGCACTCATCTGGCCAAAGTTAGGCAAACCTAGATATGACAGCTGAGGTCCAAACTGGGATTCACCCACAAGGTGTTTTGTAGAAAGTCACATTCACAGACACCAACCTAAAGGGCTCAGATGTGGACCCACCTGACCAGACACAGGCCTGGGGGCTGAGGGTGAAAGACCCTTAGCTGGGGATGCAGGTGGCCAGAACAGCACATATTGGCTCATTCTACAGCAGCCTGAGCTGGATCCATGACATTCAAGATAAATCATCAAGTTCCACATATGGGTTGATGCACATGGGCGGGAGGGCCCTGCACATCCTTCCAACACACACACACACACATACACACACACACTTTCTCTCTTTCTCTCTGTCTCTCTGTCTCTCACAGGTCTACAGGATGGAATCATTTTGTGGGTACAATCAGGGACATTTCCAGGTCACAGGACCACAGCCTCATACCCGGGGCAAAACCCCCCCCCCCCGCAAGGTCACAGCCATACATATAGACATCCACACCGCACTGGATTTGTATGGCGGGCCCCAGTGCCCCTCTCTGCCCACCACGGTCAGGAACTGGACCCAAGGCACTGGTGAGACCTGGAGAATGCGGATGTGGTAGGTGAGAAGCTTAACAAGGGAGGCTGAGGCTGTCCCAGGAGCAGGGCGAGGGTGCTGGCTGAACAGCTGGGCACCAGGCCGCACCTGGCCAGTCCGAGCTGGAAGAGGGCGGAGGCTTCCGCTGGGTGCAGCTGGCAGGTGGGAGGCAGAGGACAGAGCACAGGGAGAGCCCTGGGGAAGGCTGGAGGCATGGGGGAGACTTGGGGGCCCTGGGCTCAGGTGGGGGAAGAATGGTTAATGAACATCTAACCCCCAATTTCTCCAGGGCAGAGGCATCAGGTTACATTTATTTCCCCCATGGGTGGTGGCACGGCCCGGTCTGGACCTCACCTGCCATCCAGCCCCCTCCCTCATCAAGTGAGGGCTGTAGTGTCCCCTGTGCGTGGAGGTTGAATGTGAATGCCGCGGGCTGTTCCTGGCGTGTGCTAGGTGCTTGGCAATGCTTGCTCACCTCACGGGTGCTGTATTTGATCCTCACAGCAGCCCCATGATATTAGAAAGGCTGTTGTTAGACCCCAATCACAGTGACATTAAGGAACTAGAAAGCGTCAGAAGTGGGGCTTGAACTCAGAATCTGTGCTCATGGCTCCTCACCCTTGGTGAGTGTCATTAAATTTGCATCACCTACATTATACCATGGAGACACTGCATGGTCACCACAGATAGGTGCTGTCTTATACAGAAGGCACTTGAGGCTCAGAGAAGTAAAGCAGTGTCCTTAGGGTCACACAGCAAGGAAGGGGCAGCAGGGGGATCCAAACTCAGGCTTGTGTGTCACCAGAACTGTGCGCTCTGTCAGGGCAGGGAAAAGTCCCAGATGGTGCACCTCCAGGGCCCCTGATGGCTCTCAGGTTGGCAAGGAGCTCGGCTGGGCTGGAAGTGGTGTTATTAGGTAGCCTCGGGGTGAAGTAGGGGCTGGCAGCTCCCAGGGCCCAGGTGTTCTGGGGAAGGGAACACCACACTCCCATAGACCTGACCTCACCCCCTCTCACCTGCAGAGATCAGCAGGAAGGAGGAGAAGGTGAGCAGAAACCACATTGTGGAGGAGGGACCAGGGCTGGGCTGAAGTCTGTGGCGGGGAGAGTGAAAGCTGGGGTGAGCTTGGGCCCTCTGCCCCCCCCAGGGCCCCCCCAGGCACTGCCTCCGTCTTCTCCGGCCGCCGTGTCCCCGGCCCAGGTCTGTCTCTAGAGGCTTCACTGTTCCTGTAGCACCGGGACAGCCCCGGTGCCCCACAGCCGTCAGACCCCAGCGCGCTGCCAGCAGCCTGGGGGCCTCCCACCACCCTGCATGCTTTGGCCTGAGCCGGGCCCAGCTCTTGGGTCCCCCTCCAGCCCAGCACTCTCCCGGCCCACCCCCAAGGATCCAAGTGTCTTTTTGCACCCAGCCCTGTCACTGATCCTGAGTGACCCCCGGATGAAGTCCCAGCCCCTCAGCCTGACTTTTGAGGACATGAGTGGCCCATCTGGCTGGTCTCCCACGACCTTGACCTTGTCTAACTTCCCTGCCTCTCTGGGGTGCCTGCCTCTCCCATCGCACTGAGAACTGCCTGTGAACAGACTGGGTCTGAGGAGTCTGGATTCCGAGGATTGCCCGGGGCAGGGTCTGACCCCTGGGAGACTTCAGTGAGCTTTGCGAGTGAATTAAAGTCCTTGCCCTCATCTTCTGAACTAGAATTTGTCCTGTGAGTCTCACGTGTCTCTTCTCCTTGGAGGCCCCAGTACCTACCAGGGTCTTCTAGGCCCCACAGTGCCTGTCTTGCCCCTATTACCACACAGATGCCTGCAGATGCTGCAGTGTGGCCTATCTCTACATTTCACCCCATCAGGGATCCTGAAGGGGGGCTCAGGTTCGCTCCTCTCTGTGTCCCCAGCACTGCTCAGTCTGGGGCCTGCCACATGGGAGGTGCTGGGGAAGTTGCTCTGAACTGGTTTGAACTGTGCATGTTCTCCTGAGTTCGTCCTGGCTCTGGGACAAGGGCAAGGAGTTATGTCCCTTGATTCACCCCATTACCTCCGCTCCTTCTAGTGGCTCCAGGATATATTCTTGGTTTGGGTTCAACTCAGAGCCACAGTAAAGAACACATGGACCTACCCAGTGCCCTTGACACTTACAGGGTGGTCTGTCTCCCCCCTGAGACCAGGGCACTGCGTGTTTCCCTCCCCACCCCCTTCCCAAGTTCTTTCTCAAAGATCTCACCCCCTCCGGATCCTGCAGCAGCATCTAGGGCAGCTTGGATGTCAGAAGGAGGGGAGCAGACACCAGAATGCCTGAATTTATAAGCTTCCAGCCCCACCTGGGTCTAAGGTGCGGTGAGGTGGGGTGGAGTAAGAGGTGGCTGTGAGGTTTACAGGCAGGGACGCCTTGATGGCTGGTGGGGTGGGGTACTAGGTCTAATGAGCATTTATTAGGCTGAAGTTTTGTCTGAGTGTATGAGAAGGCATTTCCCTCCCAGGGGCAGTTCCTCCAGGGGATAGGGACATGTACAAGAGCAGAAAACTGGAGGACATCAAAATACAGAGCTTCAAATGTGGGGTCTTGAGTGTGGGGACTGTCGTGTTCCTTCTGTAGGGCTCTGGATCTTGGATTCTGGATGTGGGGTGCAGATTTTAAATCTGGCTCTTGAGTTTTTGATTTTGGGGTCTAGAGTTTGGCATTCATGACCTGAGGTCTGGAGTGTGGATTCTGATGTCTGAGTTGTGGGATTTGGGATCTGGAACTAGGTCCTGGATTCAGGTCTTGGATGAGCTACAGGGTCTTGGGCTTGGATTCTGGATCTTGGACATCTGAATGTAGAGTCCATGTGAAGAGTTTGCAGTCTTGTGTTTGGAACCTGGGACTTGAGCTTGAGATCTTTTGCACGTGCTGTGCGAGGCCTGGGCCCAAATGGCAGCCTTTGGATTTTGTATTGTGGTGTCTTGATTCTAGAGTCTGGGTCTAGACTCTGATATTTGCAGTGTGAAGCATGGAGTTTCAAATCTTCCATGCACATTTCAGAGGCTGTGCTGGGAGATGGGCCTAGTTTCTCTGATCCTGAGATTGCTAGAATCTTGAGTATTGAACATGAATTTAGAGACTGGGAATTTGGGGTCTTCATCCTGGGCTGTGCAGTAGTCATCCTGCATTCTGGAGCTTGAAATCTGGATTCTGCCTTCTGGAAGCCAGACATCAACACTAAGGTGATACAAGGCTTCAGGTATTTGAAGCTGGCTTCTGGTCAGAACCCTAGAGGGCCCTGAGCAATTGTCTAGAGTCTAACTAATGAGCAGGTCCAGAGAGCAGACAGGACCCTGTTAGGTCATCAGGCCAAGGATGGGACCTATTATACACACGGTCACTCCCCATGCCTGGAAAGCCTTCACCTTTATGGGAAGTGGCTTCATGATTGCAGCTCAGCCCCTGTAGGAACACAGGCCTTCAAAATTCGTAGAATATCATGCTTTTAGATTCTAGGACCACAGGGCCCAAGACATTCCCGCAGCCTAGGACCTTAGGTTGGAAACTAAAATTTAGGACTGTGTAGCCCCACCAGGCTCCCTATACCAGGAATCCTAGAGCTTTCCATGTACTGGAGGCCCAGACAGACAGGCATTTTAGAAATCCAGGTCTACAGACTTTGTACAAGCCTAGACTCATAGCATTCCAGACTTCCAGGCTGGGAGCTACTCTAGAACCCCTTTGCCCCTCTGGTGTCCCACAGATTTATGCTCAGCATCTTGGAGCCGCACACTTGGACACAGCTTTGGTGGTGCAGTGTGTTTAGGCAGCACCAAGGGCTTTCCTGGCTGTGCTCTGTGCCATGGGCTCCTACCATCAGCACGGCAAGGAGGTTAATGTAGAGGAAACTGAGGGCCAGAGAGAGGCCACACAGGCAAGCGTCACACAGAAATCAAGAGGCCAGGGGTTGAAGAATCTGGGGTTTGACCCCACAAGCTCCGAGCTGGCGCCCCCGACTCCCAGCTGCCTGTGGGAGAAGGTACTAATAATACTACAGCAATAACATCCAGTGCTTCCTGGTGCTAGACCTGACCTAAGTGCTCTCCGTCACCATTGCATGTGTTCTTTCCAAACCACACCGGGAGGTAGAGAGAGGTTCACCTTGACACAGTGGGGCCCCCAAAGTGCTCCCACCCTGCTGAGCCCAGCTGAGAGCACGGGAGCCCCGCCCACGCAATGACACCACACAACCTCGCCCGGCTCCACCATCCGGATCTTGAAGCGAGGCCTCCCATGAGCTATGCCATACCCGGTGTCTACCTCTCACTCACTCACGCAAACACACACGGCGCTCTAACTCTTGTCTTCCCAGATCCTCCCTAGGACAGCCCACTGTCCACCTAGTCAGATGGACAGAACCCCCACCCCGTGCCGTCCTTACCCCTTCCCCTGATGCAGCTCACTGGTCCCCAGCCCTTCCCTTCTGCCCCTGCCTCTCTCTGCCCTGTCACCTCCTCTCTGCTCCTTGGCCTGGCTCCAGAACAGCTGACCCTCTCCGCCCCTCCCCACCCCCGCCTGCCTGCTGTGTCCTGTGGATCACTGCATAGCCCCAGAGCACTGCTCCTCTGTGCACAGCCCATTAATCTGGGACAAAGCCCGAGCCCCTCAGTCTGATGTTCAAGACCCTTTGCGACTCCCTTGCAGGAAGGGGCGCCCCTCGAGACCCTGACTCAGGAACAGCCTCTGCACCTGCCACTCTAGCCCAGCTGGGCTCCTGCTGCCAGAAGGACTCTCTGAGGCACGCCCACCTTTAATTTATATCCCCTACATCCTCTGTTCTTCATGGGACTGATCGATGGGCTGTTTCAGCTTCAGATTGAGATGGCCTGAGTTCAGATCTGGTTGCACTGCTTACTAATTTGGGAGACCCCGTGTCTTTGTTTCTCATCCTTTAAAACCTGATCATCAGATGACCCCCATGTAGTCTCCCCAGGAGTCCTGAGTTACCTCCTGTGAGGAGCTAAGCTCCCATGGAAATGGCTGGATTCCCAGCCTTGTTTCACACATGGTGGGTGTTGTTTGAGGTCTCCCGGGCTGCAGAAGCTGGGACCAAGAGACTGGCTCCAGGGCCTGTTGCCTCTTGGATGTGAGCACCACCTGCCTTGTGGCTGGATGCTCATTTGCCAAGGGAACTTAGGCTGGGGCAGGGCCTCCCCGGGTTGGATGAGGTAAGACCCACGGAGCAGCCGTGTAAATCATAAAATCAGGCTGGTGCCCTTTCAAGACCGGACCAGTGAGCTGGGCTGAACTCGATCCTGCCACACAATGTTGAGCATCCTGGGGCGCAACACTCAGCCTCTCCGTGTCTTGATTGCCTTGCCCATAAAGTGCGAAGAGCAATTGCTTCTGCCTCTGCTGTAGGAGTGTTTTCAGGCCCTAGATCCACGCCTGGCATGCAGCACTCGCTGAGTAATCCTGAGCTGCTGTCGCCACAACCACCATCAACATCATCATCCTTGTCGTTCCTGTGTCCCCTGGGGTCAGAACCTGGGGAGTACACAGGGTCCAGGCTAGAGGAAGTCGTGTTCCTTGATCTTGCAGGCCTTTCTCTGAATCACTGAAACCCTATTTCATTTTAAAAATTTATTTTATTTTTTTGTGGTACTGTAGATTGAACCGAGGGCTGTTACAATGAGCTACATCCCCAGCTTTTTATATTTTTTAAGACAAGGTCTTGCTAAATCAGGCTGGGCTTGAATTTTTGATCCTCCTGTCTCAGCCTCCCAGCCTGTTGGGATTATAGGGGTGCGCCACTTAAGCCCTTTTATGTGTTTTACAGATAGGGTAACTGAGGCCCAGGGAGAGGAAATGGGCGTGTGAGAGTGACGTCAGATGGGGAGAACACCACACACAGAGCCTGGCTTTTCTCTTAGACTTTTTATTTGGTCTGTGCTGGGGCAGGGGGCAGAATCCTGCCTTTCTTCTTATTGTCTTGAAGACTGCTGCCATTAGGAGTGGCACAAACATGCCCGCCCTTGGGAAGTTTGTTCCTCTGAGGAGTGAGGGGCTGGGCTGGGACCTCTGAGTCTGAGGGCACAGGCTAGTCCTGAACCCCTCTGGGTCTGAGGGAGGAGGCTGGGCCTAGAGGTGTGGGTATGAGGTGGGAAGGGCAGGGATTCCAGGGCTTGTTTATCACTGGACATGGAAGACACTGATTTTTAAAATGCAGTCATATTAGAGAACTAATTCAGAAACCTCACAACTAATATTAAAGCTCATCCTTCAGGTTCTGCTTCTGTAGAATTGTACCTGCTTGTCCAATCTGTATCAGGGTTCTTCAGAGAAA
Organism: Dinomys branickii; assembly: GCA_004027595.1. Lineage (NCBI taxonomy): Eukaryota > Metazoa > Chordata > Mammalia > Rodentia > Dinomyidae > Dinomys > Dinomys branickii. The sequence continues at coordinate 70,049 of PVLD010008964.1, forward strand.
CAGACAACATAGGAAATACATATACATACCTGTCTATCTGTCTACATAGTCACATGCATGCTTAGGGTGGGGGAGGCAGACAGATGAGTAATTTTAAGGATTTGGCCCACATAACCATGGCGGCCAGAAAACCCCAAATCCCTAGGGCAGTCCAGCAGGCTAGGAACTCAGGCTGGATAGACAGTATATGTATATCACAATTTGAGGACGATTTCTCTCTTTCCCAGGAATTCTCACTGGATTGCTCGTAAGGCAGACATCTGATTCGCTGAGTCCCACTCACATTATGGAGGATCACCTATTCCACTTAAAGTGAGTGGATCATAAGCACGAACACATCTGCAAATATCTTCACAGCAACGTGTGGACTAGTGCTTGGCCCAACAACGGGGCACCACAGCCCAGCTATGTTGAATGACTCGTGACGTACACAAGCTGAGGCTGAATCTTAAAGTGTATGGGGGTGGGGGTAAGGAGAGGGAGACAGAGACAGGAAGACAGGTCCGATCTCAGGACTCGGCCTCAATGTAACTGCGAACACACACCGAGACGTACAGCTCTCTGATCCTGATTCTCCATGAACCACGCAGCAGTTTCTCTCCACTCACGCTCGGATGTCTGGGACTCAGTGGCCCCCAGCACTCTGCGTGTCTCTCATTTGAACTCAGAACCTGTCTTTGCCTGACTCCGTCGCAGCCCTGGCGCTTGTACCCTTGACCCCCTCACACAGGTCTCGACTGCAATCCCCGAGGTGCGGATTCCTCCTCCCACTCCATGCAGGCCACACCCACCAGGGCGCGCGGCTCCGAGGTGCGCGGGGCGGCGCCGCTGCCTCTGCATGACGTCAGGAGCTGGGCTCGTCGCACCTGCGTGACGTCACAACGCAGTACAAGTTCGCGACGTGGAGGCAAAGACGCGTGATCCAGCTTCCTGCTTCTTTTGTTCACGTTTGGGCATGGTCTTCTTGCCCAAGGGTATTCTTGGCCCTCTGGCTTGGAGCAGCGTGGGCGCGTGGTCCCCTGCAAGGGAACAAGGGACAGAACAGTCCGAAGCCGGGGTCCACGCATCCTTTGGGGGAGCTGGGCGTCCTGTTTCCCTCACCTAGGACTCCGACGCCAGCTTGGGCCTTTCAGGTACCCAGGTGTCCCCCACATGCCCTGGAACCCGGCCTGCAGGCCTCAGCGCTTCTACTTTGCACGAGCGTCTCTCGGCCCGTTCTTACCCAGGACTTCAGCAAATGGGACACCGGCAGCCACCTTTATTTCCCTGCGAGATGAATGAATTCAGCCCTGTAACCCCTCTGCACTCCGGGGCTGGGTCGTGAGCCTTTTTCTCTTTTGGAACCCAGAAGTCTGGGACCCGACGTCCCCAGCCGCAGCTCACGCTTTCTCAGGCTTTCTGACCCCCGGCGCCCACCCAGGACCTGGCCTTACTTGAGGGGGGTGGGACTCAAACCAACCCTACACACAGCCCCCTTCGGCCACCTCACACGCCCTCAGCCAACCCCACCGGAGGCACCGCAGGTCTCGCTCGCTCGGAGCAGGCCACTGGCCTTGCCGGTAATAGGCACTCACTGCTCACCGTCCCACACGGTGTCTCAGCCCCGGGAGAGGGGATAAGGGATTCCCGAGGACCTGGCCCTTTGCCTGCTCCTGCTCCTTCCTTCCCCTCTTTACCCTCTGCAGGTTCAGACAGGTGATTCATCGAAGTGGTCATTCATGATCACCGATCTTTAGTGTGAAATAGTAAAAAACAAAAAGAGGTTCTATACGCGTGTCTCTGCCTCCAGTCCCTGGTTCGGGGGTCCTAAGCGCCTTGGAATTTCCCAGGTGATGGGAACATCTTTTGTCCCAATGACTTGAGACTCCTGGATGGCATCTGGTCACCAGAAGACCAAGCCATGATTACAAGGGTGAGGCTTGTTCCAGCCCCGTTCTCTGGAGTTAATAATCGATCGTGCTTATTGACAAATTCTTTTCCACAATCCCTGAATGCTGGGGTTTGGAGACCTCTCAGTTTGGCAAAAACATCTGTGTGCCAGGAGGGTGGTGGATCCCTGCCTCCCCAAACCCAGGACCTTGCCTCATGTGCCTCAGCATCATTTTTTTTTTTTCATTTGCATCCTACATTAGATCTGTCATTCATAAACTGGTGGATATAACTAAGGCGTTTTCCTGAGTTTGGTGAGCTGCTGGGGCATACTGTTGGGCCGTCAGAAGGGTGAGCAGGGGTCATGGGGACCCAAGCCCAGCTCACACCTGGGGCTCGAGGTTGGCATCTGCAGGGTGGAGTCCTTGATGTGTCAGTCTGCTGCCCTGTCCAGGTAGACACTATCTGGCCTCAAGGGGCCCGGCACCGTGGTGTCAGGGTGCTATATTGAGTGATAGGAAAGGACAATCATTCTGGATTTTCTTCCGTCTTATAATTACAAACATCAGTCAGCTGTGACTCTCAGGTGGTGACACACAGGCTTAGTCCCAGGGTCTGGACAGCTCAGCCAAGCTCAAGGACATAAATAGAACACAAGGTGATGGACGTGTGCATGCACGTCTTTTTTACTATTTCACACTAAAGATTGGTGATCACACACACACACACACACACACACACACACACACACACACACACACGGCGAGACTCTCAAGCTTTGCTGCTTACATAACACCATAAGCTGAAATCCACTTGCAAGGACCTGAGTTACAGCTTCAAGAACCACAGTGGAGCCGTCTGTGCATGCCCACAAATGTGGGCAGTGAGGACAGGGCACATGTGCACTCACACACACACACACACACACACACACACACACACACACACACGGAGCCTGCAACAAGCTGTAACGCCTTTCACATCTCCATGCACTTTTCAAGGAGGCCTGTTTATACTAAGCAGCCTGGAAAGTGGCATCTCTAGCTCAGAGCAGGTTTGTTTGTTATCCAGAGTAAAACAACAAGATTATCTCTCTCCAGAACAGACTAATTTACTGTCCTTGCTAGTAAAGATGAGGACTTCATAATGGTTTGTTCACTCGCCAGCATAGTAATCATAATTTGTCATTCCAGAGTAGGGCTTTTTCCTCCCAAGGGAGAGAGAACCTGTCTGTTGCTGGCAAAGGTAGGAGAGCTCGCCAGCAGCCCCCCAGTAGGACCGAGGGTTCCCAGGCTCAGGTTCACTCGCAGCAGCACAAAACACTCATACCCGGTGTCCACCTGGTCTGTCCTGATGACCCCACGGGACCTGGGCTCAAGTCGAAGCTCATGCCGTCTGCTGTACTGTGAACCACAAAGGTCCTTTGTCCCTGACCCAGCGGTGTAGTCTTGCCAGTGCTGCGAAACTGCAGTGGCAGCAGGGAGCGGAAGGCACAGAGAGCACCATGAGGAAGTTGGCAGCCTGCGGAGGCCTGGGAGAACCCCAAGGCCCGGGGGTGGGGGCGAGGATTGCTGTAAGCTTACCCCACCCTCTCCCAGGCAGGAATGTGAGGTTGCAATGAACTTTTCTTTGAGTGGGGACGGCAGAAAAGTCATGGCCCCTGGAGTCTGCTGCCTCTGGAATGAACAGACCTGGTGTCCGCAGCCCCTCCCCTGTTGCACAGGGCCTGTCAGTGCCCACTCCATAGTATGCCCGCCCGCCAGTGCCTGCCCAGGCGCGAGGCTCGGCTTAGCCCTACTTCTCTGCTGCCTCCTGCCCTGCTGTCCTCAGGCAGCAGCCTCCTTTGCTCGTCTGGCTGTTGGTCTTTCTGCTCCCTGTGCCTGCGTTTCGCGTCCTCTGCCATTCTCTGAACACAGGTCCCTCTCCTCACATCTCTCCAGCTCACTGGGACTCTGGGTCTCCTTTGCTGTCTCTCTGCTTTTCTGGTTCTCTGAGTTACTGTTTTTCTCTCCTTCCTGTGTTTTTGGCTTCCTTGTTCCTTCTGGATTTACCCGATTGCTCTCTTTCCAGTGTCTCAACTTGAAAACTTGACTTTGTTGTTACAGGATTTCAGTTTGCTCTGGGGCCATTTCTCGTCCTCACGTTTTTTACATGTGAGTGGTTTATTGTCATTTGCTGAGGCAGACGGTCTCCAAAGATGGTTCCCACAGTCCTTCTCATCCTCTGTGCCCTTTGCCATTCTTCCACCAAGAAGTGGGGCTTAGTGCCAGATGTGGTGGCGCACATCTATAATCCCAAGATTCAGGGAGGCTGAGGCAGCAGACTCTCAAGCTTGAGTCCAGCCTGGGCAACTCAGTGACTTGGCAACACCCTGCCTGTCTCAGAAGATGGGGCTGGGGTTTGGGGGATGTGGCCCAGTGCAAAGACTCTGGGTTCAGTGTCTTTTGGAATCTGGGCTCAGCCTGTCCCTTTCTTTGACCAAGACGACGTTGCTACAAATGATATCATACAAGTAAAGGTCAGCCTTAAGACATCCATTTCCATCCTTCAGATCCCTCAGTTGCCACGGTGGAAAAATCCTGTAAAAGAATCAGCTACTATAGGTGGAAGGCACTGAGACCCAACAAAGAGCCAGACAGATCCAGGACAGCGCAGGGTGCAGCTTCCTGGGGATTTTCTGAGGAGTGTGGTCATAGGCAGCGGCAAGGCAGCTGGATCCCCCTACCCCAACCTGGCTTTATGCAGAGGTCAGGTCAAAAGTGACTTTCGTCCAAGCCGGAACGTACCTTGTTTATCTGAAGCTAACATCGGATGTCAGGCACGCGCCTGGCGGTGAAGCCCCATGTGTCACTTGAGGGTTTTGTCTGGTTATGCTGGGAAAATGCGTGATTGAGATGGGCTCACAGAGGGGCAGTCGTGGCCCTTTTCCTCATGATGACTGCGCTCAGGTCAGGCTGGGTCCCTGTGTCTGTGAAATAGAGCTCAGCCACCGGCTCAGACACCTTGTGATGAGAGGGAGGGGAAACACCATGCCTGGGAACAGGCCAGGTGTGTCACATGGCTGAGGCGCAGGTGTGTGAAGGGGGCCCTCCAGGACCTGCTGGTTCAGGGCTGCGGCCTGAGCTGGACAGGGCACACAGGAAGAGCAAGTCGAACTGTCCCAGTTGAACTGTACTGGCCAGCCCAACCCCTCATGGCACACAATTAACTACCATTTTAGGCCCATTAAGTTTGGGGGTGTTTACTGTTAAATAGCAAAAGATGAGCAAAGTGAAATGTTCGTATTAAGTATTTGAGCGAGTCTTTTGTGATTCACTAATTATCCAGGGGTTGCTTCGTAGTTGGTTTTAATTATTGAGAGATTTTTCCTTTCTTCTGTTTTTTTGGAGATAGGGTCTTGATTATGGCCTCAAACATGCGAGCCTCCCGTCTTGGCCTCCAGAGTGCTGGGATTACAGGTGTGTGAAATCACAGCCAACTGGATAGATTTTTTTTTTTTGGTGGTCTTTTTGAGACAGGGTCTCACCATGCAGTTCAGGCTGGCCTTAAGCCCACTTTATAGCCAAAGCTGGCCTCAAACTCCCAATGATCCTCCTGCCTCAGCCTCCTGGGTGCTGGGATTACAGGCCTGTGCCACCATGCCTGGTAGAAGATATTTTCAAAAAGCTATTATCGATGCTTAATTTTTATGTCACTTTGGTGAAAGGACACAGTATGCATAATATTGGATCATGACCATTTATTGAGCCTTTCTTCGTGGATGAGGGCATGTTGTATTTTTGTAAAAACAATGCTGTATGTACCTTTTGCACTTGATCTTAGCCAAAAGGCCGGGAAGCAATTTGTACGTACATGTTAGGAGAAAGAGAGGAAGCGTTTGGAAAATACCCTCTGTTAAGGCGGCCTTGCACAGCATCTGCCACCAGGGGGCGCCATGTGCCCCCTGCTCAGAGAACATGCATCCTAGTGGTCTGACTCCTCAATCTGACTGAAGATAGGTTTGGGACTGGGCTTTTAGGTCTAAGGAGGGTATGTGTTGCCTCGCTGTGTATGCGTGTGTGCGCGTGTGCGCTGTGTGCGTGCGACATGTGTGTAATTGTGCAGGGAGGGGTGGACCAGACTCCTTGGTTGTGACTTTTCGAATCCAGTTAGCAAAGGGGCAGACTTTCCCTCAGGTGCTCCGAATGCCAGGACCCCCCCAGGGGTCTTCACCGAGGGTGTGAGAACCTGCGGGGCTCCCATCAGAGAGGAAGGCTGAGAGAGAGAGAGAAGACCAGGACAGGGAAGGGGCGCCTCAGGACAGGGAAGGACAGCAGAGCGAGGGAAGGACAGGTCCTCCCTGCCCTACTCCCGGGAATGTGTTTCCTAACCCGGTGACATTTCCCTCTGCCGACCGTCCTGATACGTCTTGGGGGCGTCTGTTCTTGTGCCTGGCTTCTCTGTGGTCCGGGGCTCTGTGGCTCTGTGTGTCCCAAGATGTCAATTTCTCCCTGACTTCCACTTCCCATTGTCTGAGTTTCTTCCTTCGTCTTCCTTTCTCGGTCTGAGGATCTTCCTCCCGTGCCCCGTTTTGTTCTCTCCCTCTGTTCTCACTCCTGAGCTCCCTGCTACTTCTCAGCTCTCGCGGCACAGGCGTCCTGTCCTGGCCGCCTTGTTCGCCTCCAGTGCGAGAGAGCTGCGATGCTACCTCATCGTGCAGTCTGCTTGGTAGACGTCATCCTCCACTTGGATGTTTTCACAAGGGAGATTTGCCTTGGATACAGGGTGTCAGAAAATAACCAGAGACGAGACCATGAGACCTCCCCATTCAGCAGCTGAGCCCAGCTGGACACGGGTGCTTGGTACTAGTGGGCCCGGGGCCAGAGGATGCTCGTCCCACCTCTGCCATCTTCCTCAATCCCAGTCTCATCCACAGCGTTTCCAGAGTGAGAAAAAGGAGACTTGGAGACGTCACCTACTTGTCTTTACTATACTGCTACCACAGAGCCTGAGCCGGGATTTGAACCCAGGTCTTTCTGAGTTTCCGTTGTGAGACTCCACCCACCTGCCACTTTCTCTAACTCTTTTACTGGAGGCACAAACCACTCTGTGCAGAGGAACTGCTAGAGCGGAGCTCATACCACTCTGTCCACTCCAACCTTGCCCCGCCCCGAGGCCACGCGCCTTGCCACTGAACCCGACGCCACACCCCTCACCTGGTTTCCAGCCCTTGGATTTTGGCAGTGTGCAGCTGTGAGCACCTTCTGCAGACGCACCACAACATTCCTGCAAAGTAAGAAGTCCTTGCAGAAGGCGACAACTTGACAAGGCAGGGCTTATGGGAGCCCAATTTCTGGAAGTTGTCCACAGCATCTCACACTCACTCACACACCCCTGCTGTCCTTGAGTGTGCCAGCTGGCACTGTCCAATTCTCTGGACATTTCCCACAGGTGTGGTCCTTGTTCATCAAGGTGCCTGCCAGGAGTGCATGAACGCGCAGAATCACCCAGCCCCTCTGGCAGCCTAGATGATTGGCGTGGGCCAAAGCCCTCACTATGAGTCACATTGTCAAGACCCTTCCATGTGGACCAATGCCCCGGGTAAACAAAGGCCCTCTAATCAGGCAGGATGTGGCTGAAGGCTTAGGGACAGTGTCTCAGGAGCTGCAGCATGACCTCTTTGGACAAGGAGAACCTTCAACTGCAGTTTCCTTCATAGAGTCACTGGGAGGATCAAAGGAGGTCATGTGCATGAGGCCCTAGCACAATGACCGTGCCCAGTAAGTATGTGCCAGCATTACTGTGCTCAGGCATAACCCCCAGCACCCACAGACACTCATCCAGTCCTCACAACATCCTTTTGGCGTGGGCACCACTGACCTCATTTAATACAGAAGGGAGAATAGGGAGGGGTGCTCCCCAGGTCTTGATTATTCTGGACATGGGCCAGAATGAGCCACCACCTGCAGAGAAGTGAACTGTGACCCAATGTCTCTGCCCTGGAGAGGATGGAGGTGGATTTCTGCTAACACCTTACCCTGACCCTTGCCACGGGCCTCTCTCAGACACAACAACACAGTCCCACCATTTTCTTCTTTGTCGGGTGGCACTGGGGATTGAACTCACGGCCACTGCACTAATTTACTTCTCCTGCCCTTTCCACTTATTAATTCTTTTTGAGACAGGAGCTTGCTAGGTTGCCCAGGTGGGACTCGAACTTGCAGTCTTCCTGTTTCAGTGCCCACAGCACAGGAATGAGCAGTGTGCACAGCTGTGCCCACCCCTTTGTATTTTCTGCACTGTTTCCCTTTCCTGCTTGCCACCTGCCTGCTGCTCCCTGCTGGGGCCTTCACCTACTGCTCTTGCAGGTGCAGCCTCTGTGCCTGACTCTTTGTCAAGTATTCTGAAGAGTCTAAAATTGTACTAATTGGCAAAGAAATGAGGTAGAAATAAGGTATAGAACTGCTACAGTTCTATAGATGTTGGCAGAACACATGACGTTCCTGGGTCAAAGGGCTTCAATACTCAACACCAAAGGCTTCATGTTTACGTCCGTTCACTTTGCCACAAACCTTATGGAATGACCAGGTGTATTACGTGCACACTGAAGGGGAGTTTGTAACACTGGTGCATGTTCTGGGCTTAGGAATCGTCAGACTAGGGCTGGGGATAGAGCTCAGCAGCACAGCGCTTGCCTGGCAAATACAAGGTCCTGAGTTCGATTTCTGGTACAAAAAAAGAAAAGAATCATCAGACTTACAAGAATTAGGCTACTTACAAACCTGCCCAGCCTTTGTCTCTGATTTCAGATCTTATCTTTGTTATCATAGGGTGAAGACAGACCTATGCTAAATTGACATTATATTTATTATCCTAAACAGTAAACAAGTATGTAGAAAGAGGGACACTATTACCTAGCACAGTAAGCAAATCTGATCTGAGAGAAGTACTATCTTGGCAAGGCTTCCTGACATACAAACATCCTTGAAAAGATAGTTCTTTCTGGGCATGGAGGTGCACACCCGGAATCCCAGCATTCAGGCTGAGGCAGAAGGATCATGAGTCCAAGGCCAGACTGTGCAATCTAGTCAACCTAGTGAGACTCTGTGTTTTAAAAAAGTGTGAATGCTTTGGCTTAAAAGACACACAGAAGCATGAGAGGATCATGGAGAATTGTCTACTTAATGCTATTCAGACTGTACCTTCTACCCTTGTCTGCAGCCTGAACACACCCTGGTCAAACACTATCCACCACTTCCACTTCTCCAGCCTGAGGCTCTATCCTAATCATAGTTCTGCTGCCCATGTCTGGCAGCGACTCACTGCCAAACCCAGAATGAGGACAGGCTCGGAATCCTGAGGGAGCTGGGGAGCGGACCCAGACTCCTGAATTCTGAAGGAGGAGGAGCTGGAGGTTGGGCCCTTAGGTTCTGAACTCTTAGGTCCCTGAGGGATGAGACTGGTAAGGTATGATCTCTTCCAGTACAATGTGGGAAGGGTCTAGGGATCCACAAGTCTTGTGCCCGCAAGGAAGAATAGGGTTGAGTTCCAGGTGTGTGAGGCTTGATACTTCTTGGTCCCCGAGGGTAGGGACTGGAACCATTGGCTCTAGGGCCTGCGGTGAAGGTAATGGGAACTCCAGGTTCTCAAAAGGATGGAGGACCAAGCAATGCTCATCTCTCTGGCCTTCATTTCCTCGGCAAGTGTGATACCTGGCCTGCCCGATACGCGCAGGTGCAGTGTTGCAGAGGCCTATGGGATACATAGTGTGTCCCTCAGCAACTATTGGGAGGCGCCCAATCGCTGCCTGACGTCATTTTGCTGCGACTAACCCAACATGCTCCTCTCCAGCTGCGTAGCACCTTTTGAGCTACCCACTTCTACCCCAGAAGCTCAGCCTGTGTGCTGTTGGGCTGGGCCCAGGTATTAAATAAGGAGCCTCTAGACCTAATTTGCGGAGAAATCTCCAAACGGCTCTCCACAGTGGTTGCACCAGTCTGCATTCCCACCAGCAGTGTAATAGAGTCCCTATTTCTCCACAGCCTCGCCAGCATCTGTTATTGGATGACTTTTTCATACTGGCCAGTCTTACTGGGGTGAGATTTAAACCAGCTATTCCTCTTCTGGGTATTTTCCCAGAAGATCTAAAAACATCATATCACTCTGATATATGTGCACCCATGTTTATAGCAGCACAATTTGTAATAGCTAAAATGTGGAAGCAACTCAAGTGCCCATCCACAGAAGACTGGATTAAAAAATTGTGGCATTTTTATATAATGGAATATTATTCAGCTATAAAGAAAGACAATTTTGGGAACTTTGTAGGCAAGTGGACAAAACTGGAGTCCATACTCATAAGTGAAATAAATCAGCGATACATGTGCAGGCAACGTATTATATCACTGGTGTAAGAACCCAAGGGT